>MCJB01049585.1:43780-53970 GCA_002018475.1 Nicotiana obtusifolia | reverse complement strand
TAATGACGACATCTGAAACACTAGCATTTGTCCTGCCTGGAATAGCATAGAATCGGGCCTGACCACCGCCTGATCGACCTCCCCCTCTGGGGTAACCCCTAGCTGGCTGGGCGGGTGGTAAGGTAACTGGAGCAGAAGTCGAGGGTGACCCCTCTGCTGGGACGATCTAGCACTACGATGAGGACACTTCCTCCACATGTGGCCCATCTCGCCACACTCATGACAACTCCCTGGTGCTGGAGAAGAGGAATGAAGGGAACCTCTCGCACCGGAGTGTCTAGCAGGTGCACTTGGCATAGAAGGACCCTGGGCTGACGGAGCACGAGTTGGAAGAGCGCTGAGTGATGACTAGCCCTGTGGTAACCCATGATAACCACGACCTGCAGATGCCCCACGGTACTCTGGACGGGCTGGCTGAGCAGGCCTGAAGAAACGACCTCTACCCTGCTGAAACTGGCCTCTCAAAGGAGCACCGCTGTAACTGCCTGAACCTCGAGGCCCTTAGCTTCCCTCTCCTCTCGCTCCTGACGATAAACCGTTTCAATCTCACGAGCTATATCAACCACCTCCTCGAAAGTGGCACCCAATACTCTCTCCCTGGTCATAAGAACACGAAGATGATAGTTAAGGCCATCCACAAACCTCCTGATCCTTTCACGATCAGTCGGAACCATCCAGACAGCATGACGAGCCAACGCGGAGAACCTCGACTCATACTGCGACACAGTCATATCCCCCTGTCGCAGCCATTTGAACTGTCTACGCAGCTCCTCTCTGCAGGACTGCGGTACATACTTCTCCAAGAAAAGAGCGGAGAACTGCTGCCAAGTAAGGGGCGCTGCATCAACCGGCCTACGCCTCTCATACGCCTCCCACCAAGTGAAGGCAGTTCCCGTAAACTGAAAGGTGGTGAATGCCACACCACTAGACTCAAGAATCCCGGCTGTCCGGAGCATTCGCTGACACTTGTTAAGAAAACCCTGGGCATCCTCGCCCTCAGCACCACTGAATGACGGAGGTTGGAGTCTGCCAAACCTCTCAAGATGACGCTGCTCATCATCTGGCATAACTGGTACTATGAACTCCTGGGCTGGTGCAACCGGCTGGGTTGGAGGTGCCTCCGGCGCCTGAAGTCCCTGCACTACCTGCTCAGGTGTACGGGCAACAAGGGTCTGATTGCCTGCCCCGGCCTGTGAAGTAGTTGCGGCTGTGGTGGCTAAAACCGCCTGAGCCAAGCCATTACAAACTGATAAGATCTGAGCCAAGGTCTCCTGAAGACCTGGAATCACGATGGGCACAGTTGGTGCCTGAGCCGGTTCTACTGGAGCCTGATCCTGAGCTAGGGCAGCTGGTGGATCAACAGGTGCTGCCCTCGCTGCTCCGCCTCTACCACAACCACGATCGCATCCACGGCCTATGGTGGTCTCAGTGGGTGGTACTGGTGGTTGTCCACCTCGTCCGGTATCTCGCGTCCTCACCATCTGTGAGAGAGTAGGATAACAGAAGTTTTAGTGTTCGGATCAACAAGTCACACGACAAGAATTTCAAGGATATGGAGTTTTCCTAAAAGGTTCTGCAGCCTCTCGAAGATAAATACAGACGTCTCCGTACCGATCCGCAAGACTCTACTAAACCCGCTCATGACTCGTGAGACCTATGTAACCTAGGCTCTGATACCAACCTGTCATGACCCTAACCCCGAACCCGGTCGTGATGGCGCCTCTCCTGAAGACAACGCCAGCCAATTTAACCAAAATCTCATTTCAAGCAGTTAATTAACAAGAAAACAATACAAGCATAGTTTAATAGCAATCATTCACGGAAAAATATAGCTAACCATCCCGACTATAGCCCAAATCGAGGTGTCACAAAATCATGAGCAACTATGGATCCTACTGCCAGTCTAATATATATATATATGCACAACGTTTGGTTCAATTATTCGATGAGTATGCAAACATTAAGATAATAGAGATACGGGACTGCGGACGCCAACAACTACCTCGTAGTCTCTGAATCACCGGCCTGACAGGAGGAGTCAATGCCTCGGAGTGGAACCAATAACGCCTGAATCTGCACATATGGTGCAGGGAGTAATGTGAGTACTTCCAACTCAATGAGTAATAATTACAAATAACAACTGATAGTAAGAAAACACGTAAAGTACAAGGAAATCCATAATGAAGCAATAAAACATCATTAAAATAGTAAATCAGTGAGAAATCAAGTAGAGACTCCTTTCAACTGGTAAAACATGTAAATCTTTCAAGTAAATAACGTGAAGTAAAAGAAAACATTTAAAACCGCCCTCGGGCTCAGTATCATTCAGAAAAACGCCCCTCGGGCTCAACATCATTTAAAAACACGCCCCTCGGGCAATATCACAGAACAGTATCGGGCCCTCGGGCATATCACATGGTACAATATCGGCCCCTCGGGCATATTACATCACAATATCAGCCCCTCGGGCATATCACATCACAATATCAGCCCCTCGGGCTATATTTCACATCACAATGGGTACCCGTGCTCACTGGGGGTGTACAGACTTCGGGAGGGGCCCCTTACGGCCCAAGTGCATTATCAAGCCACCTCGTGGCGTATATACAGTATCTCAGGCCCTTGGCCTCATATCAGTCACAAGCCACCTCGTGGCACATTAGTATCTCAGGTCCTCGGCCTCATATCAGTCACAAGCCACCTCGTGGCACATAAGTATCTCAGGCCCTCGGCTTCATATCACTCAGTAAAAACCTCACATCTGGCCCTCGGCCGCATTAGTCAGAAAATCATCACAAGCCCCGCGGGCATAGTAAAACAGTAGTTCTCAGCCCAAACATCATTTAAAATATTGTGTAAATCTCAAAACTGAGTAAACGTGGCTGAGTTGTAAAACAGAGTAAACAACATGACCGAGTTCAAGCAATAAGTCAAAACAGTGAGGAAACAGTGATAAAAATCCCCGAAGGGTTCAAATAATTGGCATGAAGCCCAAATATGGCAATCAGCCTAAATCACGATGATAACAAATAAGTTTCAATCAAAAGCGTAGTAAAATCATCAATCGGGATGGACCAAGTCACAATCCCCAGTAGTAAAATGACCCCACGCTCATCATCGAGCGCGTGCCTCACCTTAATATAGCACTACGATGTGCAATCCGGGGTTTCAAACCCTCAGAACATCATTTACAATCACTACTCATCTCGAACCAGCTAAATCCCTAGCCCGCGATGCCTTTGCCCTTCGAATTGGCCTCCACGCGCGTCGAATCTATCCAAAATCAGAACTAATATGTCACAATACGCTGGGGTAACAAAGGCCAATCAAAACAATCAAAAAATATCAAGAAATTACGAAATTAGCAAAACCCGAGCCCCGACCCACTTCTCGAAGCTTGGAAATTTTCACATCAATGGGTTCCTTATCTCCCAACGTGTTCAACCGTACAAATATTATCCAATTCCGACATCGGATCGACCTCCAATATTCAAACCTAGACTTAAGGATTTTTCACAAATCCTCCAACTTAAATCACCAATTAGATACTAAAGATAGCGATATACAGGAGTAATTTGACCAAGGTTGAGTTAAGAACACTTACCTTGATGTTTCCCTTGAAAATCTCCCAAGAATCACCTTAAAATTCGCCTCAATCCGAGCTCTATAGCTCCAACTATGTTCAAGATGGCCGAAATCCCCTCCTCTAAGAATTTTTCCAAGAAAATCTCCTTTGGATATAGTTTTGAGGTTGATTTGCTATGGTTTAGGGTGTTTTGGAGGTGTTTCTCTTTGTTGGTAACGACAGTGGGTTTTGCATGGCCAGTGGGTACCGGTTTCTATTTATAAAGGGGTCAAAAATCGGGACAAAAACGCCCAGTCGGGTTTAAAATGCGATCGCATATCTGTCGCATAACAGATATGCGGTCCGCATATTTGACGCGACCATCGCAAATGTAACCCTAGCCTTCATCGCAATTCAGTACGAAGCTTGGTTTGCGGTCCGCATGACCGCATTTTTGACCGCATTTTCGACGTCAAATCTTTGCCCAGAACACTGTCTGGGTTCGTGATCTCCTTGTGCAATATGCGGTCCGCATTTGAGAAATGCGACCGCATTTCTGACTCTGGTTTTCTGCAACTTTTCTTTCCACGATGAAATAGTCTGTTTAACCACCCAGAACTCACCCGAGGCCACTAGGACCTCAACCAAACATGCAAACATATCCCATAACATCATTCAAACTTGTTCCAACCTTCGGAACGCTCAAAACAACATCCCAATATCAAATTCGCGTCGGATTCAAGCATAAGAGTTCCAAAATCTTCTAAATCGCTCTTTTGATCTAAACCCAACCAAACCACGTCCGAATCACCTGAAATTTTGCACGCAGATCCCAAATGACATATCGAAGCTACAGCAACTGTCGGAATTCCATTCCGACCCTCGGATCAAAATTTTGCCAAACCACTGGAAATCGCCAAAATTCTAAATTCACCAATTTAAGCCTAATTCTACACGGGACCTCAAAAACCAATTCCGATCACACTCCTAAGTTGTAAATCACCTCTCGAAACTAACCGAACCATCGGAACCCACATCCGAGCCCTCTAACTCATAAGTCAACATCCAGTTGACTTTTCCAACTTAAACCTTTCATAAAAGAGACTAAGTGTCTCATTTCTTGCCAAACTCACTCCGAATGCAACTACTCAACTTAGTTACGTAATACACAGATAATGAAACATAATGAGACAGAAAATGGGAAATACGGAGCAGTAACTCATGAGACGACTGGCCGGGTCGTTACACTAAGCGACCTCTAAGAGGAAACTAGCACAGATCCGGAAGGGAGTTGTTGGATCTATGAAACCGTCGTGTTTTGTGGTTTTTGGGTAGGAGTGGCATCCTGCAGAAGCTAGTTTTCCGGGAGAGAAACCTGATTCCAAGAGATTGGTCTTGGAATAGACAGATGAGACCTTTGTAGATCTGTCTGAAAGAGAACTGTTTCACCTTTTTGAGTAGTTCTAGCGCCACTGACAGTGTGGGGCGCTATCTGTGGCGCACTTTAAAGAAACCAAAAATTCCCAGCGCCAGGGATAGCAACCCATGCTATCCTGGGCGCTGGTGACGGGAAATCTTTCCTAGTTTGCCCGAGACACGGTTATTTCGGCCGAAGACCTCCCCCCCTCCCCCAACGCGTATAAAAGCAAGACTAGCCTATTTTGAGAGGGGAGATGCCACTTTGAAGGAAAAATACACACTAGGAACATCTGGGAGCAAAGATATCTCAGTTTTCTTCATCTTTTCTTAGTATTCTCAATTATTCAACACTTGTGAATTTGTTTTGATATTATCATGAGTGGCTAAAACCCATCGTTCTGAGGTTGTGATTTAGCCATGAATATTGTTGTTTAAAGTTGATTTAACCTTGACTACAGTTCACTAATATATGATTGTTTCGTCAATTCTATGATTAACTGCTTAATTGTTTGGCCAACAGTTAGGTTCAATTTACTATCTATACTATGCTTGGGAAAGCTACGTCTAGATTAGAGAAGAATTGAAGAGAGCATGATCTTAACTCTGAGTGGGGGGCGGTGTCACGACCCAAACTGGAGGGCCATGACGGGCACCCGGGCCTTACTTGCCGAGTGCCAACGTACATTTTATCTAACCTTTCTTATTACCTAAAAGGGCAAATGAGATCAGTATAATTTGTAGAAAATAATCCCATGATAATGACATAACCATGTCCTTCCAGATGATGGCATAAACATATATATAACATGACCGACAAGGCTGTCATGAAAAACTATACAACAAAATAAATTTGACGACAAGGCAATCCCAACTATACATGAGTCGACACCTGTCTATGAGCCTCTAAAGGAACATAAGTGATGCAGCATTGCCGGAACAGAGCCCCGACATACCCATAATGCCTATAACAAAAATGCATACCAAGACCACGATGAGTACGGAGGAGGGATCTCGCCAATAACCGCTGAACTGGCAGCCTACTGTGGTGGGGGAGCTTCGCCTACCAGTCTATCAGGACCTGCAGCACGACATGCAGCGTCCACAAATAAAAGGACGTCAGTACGCATAAGGTACTGAGTATGTAAGGCAGGAAGGCATAATATAAGAACAATAATGTGCATAAGGATAGAAAATATACACCCTGTAACATCTGAGTGCCTCTGAGGGCGACTAATCATGCAATGCCTGATGTGCATATACATATATATCCGTTTAAAATCATCATATACATACGCCTCTGTGGGCCTCATCATCATATCATACCCCGGCCATCATAAGGCTCGGTAACATCATACCCAACTGATCAGTGGTTGCACAGTAGGTGCCATACTCGGCCGACTATAGCGCGGACTCGGTAGAGTAAAATAGATGCCGACTATAACGCGACTCAGTAGAGTAAAATAGATACATACATATATATATATATATATAGAGAGAGAGAGAGAGAGAGTTGCACAATAGGTGCCATACCCGGCCGACTATAGCGCGGCTCAATAGAGTAAAATAGATAATGCATGCTGGACTCATTGGAATCAAAGTTTCAACCTTTCGAACTGGCGTAAGGTCAAAGAAGTAACATCAACATCAATCCTCCCATAAGAGGGGAAACAATATAAGTACTATTACCTTCTAAGAGTAGAGTATCTTTGGAGGCTCGTTCATTGCATGTGTACAACCAGAGTCGTGTAAAGAAGGAAAGGGACAGTCTCACATACCTTGTATATACTTCCTAATCTCAAGCTATGAAACTTCCACGACTCCTTAGTCTACAATAAGAGAAATGACACTACCGCTATCGTTTAAGCGTCGTAACTATTATGTATCAACTGTAACCTATTTTATGATGAAACGGACAACACCTCCCCTATATATATGACTTCCCAGTAGTTAACACAATCACCAAACAGCCCAAACAACATCAATAATAATCATATTAAGCCTCCCAAAATAGTCCAACAACCAACAACATTACTAGCAAGCCTTTCGACGTATATCTCACAAGTTCTAGCTTCAACGACTGAGCCGTAACTTGGATAATCTTAAATACATGTAGGGGAAGAGGTTCCTTACCTTTAAACAGAAAGAAAAACTCCAATTGTCCCTTAATTGATCATGAAATATCCCTTCAATGCTGCCACAAGAATAAGGAAGCGAAGCTAGCAATGAATTAGGGTTTTTCGGTACTAGAATCACTTTAGAAGACTTGAAATTACCTAGGGTTGATATTTAAACTTAAGGGGGTATTTTGCAGAATACAACCAACTTAAAAAAACCTCCCACACGAGCTGGAACAACACAAAAATCAGCAACAACAATAGGAAATAGGAACTTACTAGCGTCACAGGATTCCCGACACTTGATTTGTGTTGTTTGCCCTTTGTTTTAGTCTTGGATCATGAGAGAACCTTGAGAGGGTGTTCTTAGGGTTCTAAGCTCTGAATATACTGAAAACAATTGACTTAAAACGGGGTTGAGTCGTGATATATATATATCCATATGTCTTAAACCGCCTATGTGGGCTCCATAGAGAGGTGCTTGGCGCAGTCTCACAAAAACGCGAATATCTCCCAATTCTGAGATCGTATCGACAAACGGTTTGATGCGTTGGAAACTAGACTCATATGTATTTAATTTGGTAAGTAGATCACCCCGTAATTTCTTGTAAATTGGGAGAAAATCTTATAAACATTTGACCTAATGTTTAAGTAAAATTATGATCCCAAGTTGCGACAACCTTTGTCGATTTTTGTTTCATAACTCGTTTGACTTCAAGACTTATGAAACGGATATTATATGATTCAAATACCTTAAAACATGACCTCTTGGTAATGTTAATCACCTCTCGATTTACCCGAAAATACAAGTTACAATATCCTTAATTCGTTTATTTTCTAATACTTGTTAACCACCCTTATACACCCTTGCATCATTTAAGACCAATAGGACTAAATTCTTATTATCTCAAAGGTAATCTCTTCTCGGACCTATGTAGACTATCTTCAGGCATAATCTAACGTATACAAATATGGGTTGTAACACCCTCCCCCCTTAGAAACATTCGTCCTCGAATGTAAGGGTTTACGGGGATTTTAACTCATTGTGGATTTTTGACGGAAATTTCCCGCTGGGTTTTCTCTATAAAACGGACACTAGAAAAACTTGCAAGAAGTTAAACCCATCCTATAGTCTTACAAGTCTATACAAAGCATTATAGCTACGTACATTATCCGCATATCATCACTTTGTATTAAGAAAGAGTATTCTCAAGTTATTTCTTACCCCGTAGAGACGTTTCTCCTTTTAATGCGTCCTGCGTTCCCATGGCACCCTCATTATCTCCATTCTGGAACAGGTAAGGGTATTTAGACTTCATCTCATCCTCTTCTTCCCATGTCATTTCTTCCGTATTCTTATTCTTCCACTATACTTTAACGGAAGCCACATCCTTTGTTCTAGCTTGGGGACTTGTCGGTCTAATATAGCTACTGGCATATCTTCATATGACAGATCCCTTGTAATTTGTACATCTTTGATAGGGACGAGCCAAGAAGGGTCTCCAATACATTTCCTCAACAAAGATACGTTGAATACCGGATGGACAAATTCTAATTCAGATGGCAATTCTAACTCATAAGCAACCTGTCCAATTCGTCGAAGAATTTTGTACGGCCGATATACCACAGATTCATTTTACCCTTCTTCCCAAAATGCATAACACCCTTCATCGGTGAGATCTTCAAGAAAACCCAATCACCAACCTCAAATTCCAGGTCACGACATCGGACATCGGAATAAGATTTTTGCCTGCTTTGGGCCATCTTCAGTCGCTCTTGTATCACTTTCACCTTCTCAATGGCTTGGTGAATCAAGTCTGGCCCATATAATTCTGTCGCACCGACTTCAAACCATCCAATTGGTGACCTATATCTCCTCCCGTACAGTTCCTCGTACAGAGCCATTTTGATACTGGAATGGTAACTATTATTGTAGGCGAATTCTATGAGTGCCAGGTGATCATCCCAGTTCCCCTTGAAATCTAGAACACATGCTCGTAGCATATGTTCAAGTGTTCGGATGGTAAGTTCAGCTTGTCCATCAGTCTGTGGATGGAATGCCTTACTGAGATTCACTTGCGTGCCTAAACCCTTCTGAAAAGACCTCCAAAAGTTAGCCGTAAATTGAGCTCCTCGGTTTGATATAATAGACACCGGCACACCATGAAGCCTAAAAATCTCCTTGATATACAACTTCGCATAATCTTCAGCTGTGTAAGTTGTCTTAACTGGCAGAAAATGGGCACATTGTGTAAGTCGATCAACTATCACCCAGATGGAGTCAAACTTATGATAAGAGCGAGGTAACCCAACAATGAAGTCCATATTAATCACCTCCCATTTCCAGGTCGGAATTTCTATATTTTGAATCAATCCACCAGGTTTCTGATGCTCAATCTTTACTTGTTGACAATTAGGGCACTGGGCTACAAATTCAGCAATAGACCACTTCATGTTATCCCACCAATACTACTCCTTAATGTCATGATACATCTTTGTCAAACCGGGATAGATGGAAGATCGGGACTGATGGATCTCAATCATAATCTTCTCTCGCAACCCTGCTACATTAGGCACACATAATCGGCCCTGATATCTTAGTGCCCCATCTCCTCCAATCTCAAAAGCCGTAATTTTACACTGCTGAACGCTCTCTCTCAATCATACTAAGGTAGGATCTTCATGTTACCGTGCTTTTACCTTGTTACCAAAGATGATTCTGACATATTCTGTATAGTAACACCTCCGTCATCAGAGTCTAACAATCTGACTCTCATATTGGCTAGCTGATAAAGCTCTTTAGTCAACCCCTGTCTACTTGCCTCAATGTGTACTAGGCTTCCCATTGACTTACCACTGAGAGCGTCTGCCACAACATTGGCTTTACCGGGATGGTACAATATCTCGACATCGTAATCTTTCAGTAATTCAAGCCACCTACGCTGTCTCATATTCAACTCCTTCTGCTTGAAGATGTATTGTAAACTTTTGTGATCTGTGTAGATGTCAACATGGACACCGTATAAATAGTGCCGCAAAATCTTCAAAGCATAAATTACTGCAGCCAATTCCAAATCATGAGTCGGGTAATT
>MCJB01049585.1:15246-43760 GCA_002018475.1 Nicotiana obtusifolia | reverse complement strand
CTTTAATTGTCTTGATGCATAAGCAATTACCTTCCCACGTTGCATCAATACGCACCCTAAGCCTGCACCTGAAGCATCACAATATACCACATACCCTTCTGTTCCTTCTGGGAGGGTAAGCACTGGCGCGGAGGTGAACCGATTCTTTAGCTCCTGGAAACTACGTTCACAAGTGTCGGACCATTGAAACGTGGTAGCTTTCCGTGTCAACTTAGTTAATGGGGCTGATATAGAGGAAAACCCTTCTACAAACCTCCTATAATATCCTTCTAGCCCTAGAAAACTGCGGACCTCTAATGGTGTTGTAGGTCTTGGCCAATTTTTCACTGCATCGATCTTTTGAATGTCAACACTAATACCCTCGTCAGATATCACATGGCCAAGGAATGCTACTGAGTTTAGCCAGAATTCATATTTGGAGAGCTTAGCATACAACTTATGATCCCGAAGGGTCTGTAATACTATCCTCAAGTGGCCTGTATGTTCTGTCTCTGAACGAGAATACACCATAATGTCATCAATGAATACAATCACTAACACATCAAGATAAGGCCTGAATACACTATTCATAAGATCCATAAAAGCTGCTGGGGCATTTGTTAGCCCAAACGACATTACTAAGAACTCAAAATGCCCATATCTTGTCCGGAAGGCTATTTTTGGAATATCCTTCTCCTTGACCCTCACCTGATGATACCCTGAAGGTAAGTCAATCTTGGAAAAATACTTGGCACCTTATAGTTGGTCAAACAGGCCGTCAATCCTTGGAAGTGGATATTTTTTCTTTATAGTAAACTTATTCAACTGTCGATAATCGATACACATCCTTAACGACCCCTCTTTCTTTCGCACGAACAAGAATGGCGCACCCCAAGGTGAAGTGCTAGGCCTAATGAAGCCCTTATCCAGCAAGTCCTTTAGTTGCACCTTCAACTCTCGCAACTCTGCCGGGGCCATCCTGTATGGAGGGATAGAGATCGGTTGAGTGTCAGGAAACACATCAATGCTAAACTCAATCTCCCTTTCAGGAGGAAGACCCGGGAGTTCATCTGGGAAAACATCCGGAAATTCATTGACCACGGGGATTGATTGTAGGGTAGGCGGCTTCGCCTCCGCATCCCTAACGCGAACGAGATGATAAATGTAACCCTTTGAGATCATCTTCCTTGCCTTAAGATAGGAAATAAGCATACCTATCGGCGTAGCAATGTTCCCCTTCCATTCGATGACGGGTTCACCAGGAAACTGAAACCTAACCATTTTCGTACGACAATCAACATTTTCATAGCATGAGGCCAACCAGTTCATTCCCATTATCACTTCGAAATCAACCATTTCTAACTCAAATAAATTCGCCGAGGTTTGACGACTATAAATCATCACTGTACAACCTCTATATACCCTTCTAGCAATCACTAATTCTCCTCGGAGTAGATTCCGCAAGTGGGTTACTTATTCGACGCCAAACTTTTTAGCCACAAAGGGTGTAACATATGATAATGTAGATCCCGGATCAATCAACGCATATACATCATAAGAAAACACAGATAATATACCTGTAACAACATCCGGAGATGACTCGAGATCCTGCCGACCTACTAGAGCATAGGTTCGATTTTGAGTACCACTCGAACTCGGCATTGCACCTCTACCTCTACCACGACCTGTCGGCTGCTGAAAACCCCGTTCTGGAGGTCGAACTGATGAGGAAGAACCAGCCACAGACCCAGTCGGCTGAGCCATACCACCACCTCCTCTGTTAGGACATTCCCGCCTCATATGGCCAGGCTGTCCGCAAGAATAGCATACATCGGAACCTCGACGACACAGTCCAACGTGGGCCTTGCCGCACTGATCACAATGAGGTATTGGGGGTCTCGTCTGACTAGTATCCCTATGATATTGTAAGCCTGATGACCGCGAACCCTGGCCTGAACCAGAATAGGTAAATTGATCATACTGAGGCCTCTGAAAGCGTGGAGGAGCACTAGTTATAGATGGCGCCAAACTCCTCGAAGACTGGGGTCTGACACTACCTCGGACGTCACCAGAATACCCCGCAAATCTCGCCCTCTTATGCTGGCCCGTATCCTGCTCCCTGTCTGCTCTTTGCTGGTGCTTACGATCCTCTAGTTTCTGGGCATAAGTCTGAATACAGGAAATATCCATGCCCTCTATCAAGTAGGCTGTCGTGCACTCATTTATCAGATGTGGTCCCAATCCGTTCACGAACAGGTGCACCCTATCGCTCATCTCGGCCACTATATGGGGAGCATACCTTGCTAAAGAATTAAACTGCATACTATACTCTCGCACACTCTATTACCCTGTTGAAGGTTCAAGAACTTATCAGCTCTAGCTCGTCGTATCTCAACTGGCAGGTAGTGACGAAGAAACGCTATATTCCTTCCACACAGGTGGGGGAGCATTCGGACCCCTGGATCTCTCCCAACTATCATACCAGAAAACTGCTAAATCCCGTAACCGATAAGAAGCCAACTCTACTGCCTCCGTATGACTAGCATGCATAAACCGTAGTGTACGATAAACCTAATCAACAAAAGTCTGCGGGTCCTCCTTGGGTTCTGACCCGGTAAACACTGGAGGATCTAGATTAATAAAATCCCCAACTCTCGCACTAACCGGTTTATCAGTAGCACCAGTATTCTGCCTCTGAGCCTAAGAAGCTACCAAGCTAGTCAACAACTGTACCGCAATCCGCATATCCTAGTCTGTAGTACCAGATGGAGGAACTGGAGATGTTGGGTGCCTTCTTATATCCTCTGGAGGAGAAGGACTAAATGAGGTTTGGGACGGCATCTCGCTCTGAGGCTCACTATGGCCTGCTCTGGCGAGAGGCACCTGACTGGTACCCTCTCCCGCAGCTGTATCAAGGCGTCTACTAATCAATTGCTTCCTAGTAATGGGCATCGCTGAAAAGAACATGGTGAATATTAAAGGCGAATACTTACGACTCAGCTCTGCGCACTATCTAGATTCAGGAAAAAAAAGAAGTAACAACACTAAATGTCTTGCAGCCTCCTGATTATAAAGGTGGTGCGCTACACATCCATTATCAAGACTCTACTAGACACGGCTCATAGACAACCCCTAGGACAGACTGGCTCTGATACCAAGTTTGTCACGACCCAAATCTGAGGGCCATGACGGGCACCCCGGCCTTACTTGCCGAGTGTCAACGTACATTTTATCTAACCTTTCTTCTTACCTATAAGGGCCAATAAGATCAGTATAATTGGTAGATAATAATCCCATGATAATGACATAACCATGTCCTTCCAGATGATGACATAAACATATATATAACATGACCGACAAGGCTCTCATGAAAAACTATACAACAAAATAAATTTGCCGACAAGGCAATCCCAACTATATATGAGTCGACACCTGTCTATGAGCCTCTAAAGGAACATAAGTTATGCAGCACTGCCGGAACAGGGCCCCGACACACCCATAATGCCTATAAAAAAAATGCATACCAAGACCATGGCAAGTCCGGAGGAGGGATCTCGCTAATAACCGCTGACCTGGCAGCCTACTGTCGTGGGGGAGCTTCGCCTACCAGTCTATCAGGACCTGCAGCACGACATGCAGCGTCCACAAATAAAAGGACGTCAGTACGAATAAGGTACTGAGAGTAAGGCAGGAAAGCATAATATAAAAATAATAATGTGCATAGGGATAGAAAATATATACCCTGTAACATCTGAGTGCCTCTGAGGGCGACTAATCATGCAATGCCTGCTGTGCATATTCATATATATCCGTTTAAAATCATCATATACATACGCCTCTGTGGGCCTCATCATCATCATATCATACCCCGGCCATCATAAGGCTCGGTAACATCACACCCAACTGATCAGTGGTTGCACAGTAGGTGCCATACCCGGCCGATTATAGCGCGGACTCGGTAGAGTAAAATAGATGCCGACTATAGCGCGGCTCAGTAGAGTAAAATAGATACATATATATATATATAGTTGCACAATAGGTGCCATACCCGGCCGACTATAGCGCGGCTCGGTAGAGTAAAATAGATAATGCATGCTGGACTCATTGGAATCACAGTTTCAACCTTTCAGACTGGCGTAAGGTCAAAGAAGTAACATCAACATCAATCCTCCCATAAGAGGGGAAACAATATAAGTACTACTACATTCTAAGAGTAGAATATCTTTGGAGGCTCGTTCATTGCATTATGTACAATCAGATTCGTGCAAAAGAAGGAAAGGGACAGTCTCACATACCTTGTATATACTTCCCAATCTCAAGCTATGAAACTTCCACGACTCCTTAGTCTACAATAAGAATGACACTACCGTTATCGTTTAAGCGTCGTAACTATTATGTATCAACTGTAACCTATTTTACGATGAAACGGACAGCACCTCCCCTATAAATATTACTTCCTACAAGTTAATAAAATCACCAAACAGCCCAAACAACATCAATAATAATCATATTAAGCCTCCCAAAACAGTCCAACAACCAACAACATTACTAGCAAGCCTTTCGACGTATATCTCACAAGTTCTAGCTTCAACGACTGAGCCGTAACTTGGATAATATTAAATACATGTTGGGTAAGAGGTTCCTTACCTTTAAACAGAAAGAACAACTCCAATTGGCCCTTAATTGACCATGAAATATCCCTTCAATGCTGCCACAAGAACAAGGAAGCGAAGCCAGCAATGAATTAGGGTTTTTCTGTAGTAGAATCACTTTAGAAGACTTGAAATTACCTAGGGTTGATATTTAAACTTAAGGGGGTATTTTGCAGAATACAACCAACTTAAAACAACCTCCCACACGAGCTGGAACAACACAAAAATCAGCAACAACAAGAGGAAGTAGGAACTTACTAGCATCACGGGATTCCTGACACTTGATTTGTGTTGTTTGCCCTTTGTTTTAGTCTTGGATCATGAGAGAAACTTGAGAAGGTGTTCTTAGGGTTCTAAGATGTGAATATACTGGAAAAAAAATGACTTAAAACGGGGTTGAGTCGTGATATATATATCCATATGTCTTAAACCGCCTATGTGGGCCCCATAGAGAGGTGCTTGGCGCGGTCTCGCGAAAACGCGAATATCTCCCAATTCTGAGATCATATCGACGAACGGTTTGATGCGTTGGAAACTAGACTCATAGATCTTTAATTTTGTAAGTAGATCACCCCGTAATTTCTTGTAAATTGGGAGAAAATCTTAGAAACATTTCACCTAATGTTTAAGAAAAATTATGAACCCAAGTTGTGACAACCTTTGTCGACTTTTGTTTCATAACTCGTTTGACTTCAAGACTTATGAAACGGATATTATATGATTCAAATACCTTAAAACATGACCTCTTGGTAATGTTAATCACCTCTCGATTTACCCGAAAATACGAGTTACAATATCCTTAATTCGTTTATCTTCTAATAATTGTTAACCACCCTTATACACCCTTGCATCATTTAAGACCAATAGCACTAAATTCTTAATATCTCAAAGGTAATCTCTTCTCGGACCTATGTAGACTATCTTACGGCGTAATCTAACGTATACAAATATAGGTTGTAACACCCTCCCCCCCTAGGAACATTCGTCCTCGAATGTAAGGGTTTACGGGGATTTTAACTCATTTTGGATTTCTGACGGAAATTTCTGGCTAAGTTTTCTCTATAAAATGGACACTAGCAAAACTCGCAAGCAGTTAAACCAAACCTATAGCCTTACAAGTATATACAAAGCATTATAGCTACGTACATTATCCGCATATCATCACTTTGTATTAAGAAAGAGTATTCTCAAGTTTTTGCTTACCTTGTAGAGACGTTTCTCCTTTTAATGCGTCCTGCATTCCCCCGGCACCCTCATTATCTCCATTCTGGAACAGGTAAGGGTATTTAGACTTCATCTCATCTTCTTCTTCCCATGTCAATTCTTCCGTATTCTTGTTCTTCCAAATACTTTAACGGAAGCTACATCCTTTGATCTAGCTTGCGGACTTGTCGGTCTAATATAGCTACTGGCATTTCTTCATGTGACAGATCCCTTGTAATTTGTACACTTTGATGGGGACGACACGAGAAGGGTCTCCAATACATTTCCTCAACATAGATACGTGGAATACCGGATGGACAAATTCTAATTCAGATGGCAATTCTAACTCAAAAGCAACCTGTCCAATTCGTCGAAGAATTTTGTACGGCCCGATATACCGCGGATTCCGTTTACCCTTCTTCCCAAAACGCATTACACCCTTCATCAGTGAGATCTTCAAGAAAACCCAATCACAAACCTTAAATTCCAGGTCACGACGTCGGACATCGGAATAAGATTTTTGCCTGCTTTGGGCCGTCTTCAGTCGCTCTTGTATCACTTTCACCTTCTCAATGGCTTGGTGAATCAAGTCTGGCCCATATAATTCTGTCTCACCGACTTCGAACCATCCAACTGGTGACCTACATCTCCTCCCGTACAGTGCCTCGTACGGAGCCATTTTTATACTGGAATGGTAACTATTATTGTAGGCGAATTCTATGAGTGCCTGGTGATTATCCCAGTTCCCCTTGAAATCTAGAACACATGCTCGTAGCATATCTTCAAGTGTCCGGATGGTATGTTCAGCTTGTTTATCAGTCTGTGGATGGAATGCCTTGCTGAAATTCACTTGCGTGCCTAAACCCTTCTGAAAAGACCTCCAAAAGTTAGCCGTAAATTGAGCTCCTTGGTTTGATATAATAGACACCGGCACACCATGAAGCCTAAAAATCTCCTTGATATACAACTTCACATAATCTTCAGCTGTGTAAGTTGTCTTAACTGGCAGAAAATGGGCACATTTTGTAAGTCGATCAACTATCACCCAGATGGAGTCAAACTTATGATAAGAGCGAGGTAACCCAACAATGAAGTCCATATTAATCACCTCCCATTTCCAGGTCAGAATTTCTATATTTTGAATCAATCCACCAGGTTTCTGATGCTCAATATTTACTTGTTGACAATTAGGGCACTGGGCTACAAATTCAGCAATAGACCACTTCATGTTATCCCACCAATACTGCTCCTTAATGTCATGATACATCTTTGTCAAACCGGGATAGACGGAAGATCGGGACTGATGGATCTCAATCATAATCTTCTCTCGCAACCCTGCTACATTAGGCACACATAATCGGCCCTGATATCTTAGTGCCCCATCTCCTCCAATCTCAAAAGCCGTAATTTTACACTGCTGAACGCTCTCTCTCAATCATACTAAGGTAGGATCTTCATGTTGCCGTGCTTTTACCTCGGTTACCAAAGATGATTCTGACATATTCTGTATAGTAACACCTCCGTCATCAGAGTCTAACAATCTGACTCTCATATTGGCTAGCTGATAAAGATCTTTAGTCAACCCCTGTCTACTTGCCTCAATGTGTACTAGGCTTCCCATTGACTTACCACTGAGAGCGTCTGCCACAACATTGGCTTTACCGGGATGGTACAATATCTCGACATCGTAATCTTTCAGTAATTCAAGCCACCTACGTTGTCTCATATTCAACTCCTTCTGCTTGAAGATGTATTGTACACTTTTGTGATCTGTGTAGATGTCAACATGGACACCGTATAAATAGTGCCGCAAAATCTTCAAAGCATAAATTACTGCAGCCAATTCCAAATCATGAGTCGGGTAATTATTTTCATGCTTCTTTAATTGTCTTGATGCATAAGCAATTACCTTCCCACGTTGCATCAATACGCACCCCAAACCTGCACCTGAAGCATCACAATATACCACATACCCTTCTGTTCCTTCTGGGAGGGTAAGCACTGGTGCAGAGGTCAACCGATTCTTTAGCTCCTGGAAACTACGTTCACAAGCATCGGACCATTGAAACTTGGTAGCTTTCCGTGTCAACTTAGTCAATGAGGCTGATATAGAGGAAAACCCTTCTACAAACCTCTTATAATATCCTGCTAGCCCTAGAAAACTGCGAACCTCTGACGGTGTTGTAGGTCTTGGCCAATTTTTCACTGCATCGATCTTTTGAATGTCAACATTAATACCCTCGTCAGATATCACATGGCCAACGAATGCTACTGAGTTTACCCAGAATTCACATTTGGAGATCTTAGCATACAACTTACGATTCCGAAGGGTCTGTAATACTATCCGCAAGTGGCCCGTATGTTCTGTCTCTGAACGAGAATACACCATAATGTCATCAATGAATACAATCACGAACACATCAAGATAAGGCCTGAATACACTATTCATGATATCCATAAAAGCTGCTGGGGCATTTGTTAGCCCAAACGACATTACCAAGAACTCAAAATGCCCATATCTTGTCTAGAAGGCTATTTTTGGAATATCCTTTTCCTTGACCCTCACCTGATGATACCCTTAACGTAAGTCAATCGTGGAAAAATACTTGGCACCCTGGAGTTGGTCAAACAAGTCGTCAATCCTTGGAAGTGGATATTTGTTCTTTATAGTAAACTTATTCAACTGTCGATAATCGATATACATCCTTAACGACCCGTCTTTCTTTCGCACGAACAAGACTGGCGCACCCCAAGGTGAAGAGCTAGGCCTAATGAAGCCCTTATCCAGCAAGTCCTTCAGCTGCACCTTCAACTCTCGCAACTCTGCCGGGGCCATCCTGTATGGAGGGATAGAGATCGGTTGAGTGTCAGGCAACACATCAATGATAAACTCAATCTCCCTTTCAAGAGGAAGACCTGGGAGTTCATCTGGGAAAATATCCGAAAATTCATTGAACACGGGGATTGATTGTAGGGTAGGCGGATTCGCCTCCGCATCCCTAACGCGAATGAGATGATAAATGTAACCCTTCGAGATCATCTTCCTTGCCTTAAGATAGGAAATAAACATACCTTTCGGCGTAGCAATGTTCCCCTTCCATTCGATGACGGGTTCACCAGGAAACTGAAACCTAACCATCTTTGTACGACAATCAACATTTGCATAGCATGAGGCCAACCGGTCCATTCCTATTATCACATCGAAATCAACCATTTCTAACTCAAATAAATTCGCCGAGGTTTGACGACTACAAATCATCACGGTACAACCTCTATATACCCTTCTAGCAATCACTAATTCTCCTGTCGGAGTAGATACCGCAAGTGGGTTACTTATTAATTCAGGTTCGACGCCAAACGTTTTAGCCACAAAGGGTGTAACATATGATAATGTAGATCCCGGATCAATCAACGCATATACATCATAAGAAAACACAGATAATATACCTGTAACAACATCCGGAGATGACTCGAGATCCTGCAGACCTACTAGAGCATAGGTTCGATTTTGAGTACCACTCGAACTCGGCACTGCACCTCTACCTCTACACGACCTGTCGGCTGCTCAAAACCCTATTTTGGAGGTCGAACTGATGATGAAAAACCAGCCACAGACCTAGTCGGCTGAGCCATACCACCACCTCCTCTGCTAGGACATTCCCGCCTCATATGGCTAGGCTGTCCGCAAGAATAGCATACATCGGAACCTCGACGACACAGTCCAACATGGGCCTTTCCGCACTGATCATAACGAGGTATTGGGGGTCTTGTCTGACTAGTATCCCTATGATATTGTGAGCCTGATGCCCGCGGAACCCTGGCCTGAACCAGAATAGGTAAATTGATCATACTGAGGCCTCTGAAAGCGTGGAGGAGCACTAGTTATAGATGGCGCCAAACTCCTCGAAGACTGGGGTCTGACACTACCTCGAAAGTCACCAGAATACCCCGCCAAATTTCGCCCTCTTATGCTGGCCCCTATCCCGCTCCCTGTCTGCTCTTTGCTGGTGCTTACGATCCTCTAGTGTCTGGGCATAAGCCTGAATATGGGAAATATCCATGCCCTCTATCAAGTAGGCTGTCCTGCACTCATTTATCAGATGTGGTCCCAATCCATTCACGAACAGGTGCACCCTATCGCTCATCTCGGCCACTATACGGGGAGCATACCTTGCTAAAGAATCAAACTACATACTATACTCTCGCACACTCTATTACCCTATCGAAGGTTTAAGAACTTATCAGCTCTAGCTCGTCGTATCTCAACTGGCAGGTAGTGACGAAGAAACGCCTCAGAATATTCCTTCCACACAGGTGGGGGAGAATTCGGACCCCTGGATCTCTCCCAACTATCATACCAGAAAACTGCTAAATCCCGTAACCGATAAGAAGCTAACTCCACTGCCTCCGTATCACTAGCATGCATAACCTGCAGTGTACGCTAAACCTGATCAACAAAAGTCTACAGGTCCTCCTTGGGGTCTGACCCGGTAAACACTGGAGGATCTAGATTAATAAAATCCCGAACTCTCGCACTAACCGGTTTAGAGACGAATATTAGAGACGAATACTTATGACTCAGCTCTACGCACGATCTAGATTCAGGAAAAAAAAAAAGAACAACTCTAAATGTCTTGCAGCCTCCTGATTATAAATGTGGCGCGCTACACATCCTTAATCAAGACTCTACTAGACACGGCTCATAGACAACTCCTAGGAAAAACTGGCTCTGATACCAAGTTTGTCACGACCCAAACCGGAGGGCCATGACGGGCACCCAGGCCTTACTTGCCAAGTGCCAACGTACATTTTATCTAACCTTTTTTATTACCTATAAAGGCCAATGAGATCAGTATAGTTGGCAGACAATAATCCCATAATAATGACATAACCATGTCCTTCCAGATGATGACATAAACATATATAAAACATGATCGACAAGGCTATCATGAAAAACTATACAACAAAATAAATTTGCCGACAAGGCATTCCCAACTATACATGAGTCGACACCTGTCGATGAGCCTCTAAAGGAACATAAGTGATGCAGCATTG
Organism: Nicotiana obtusifolia; assembly: GCA_002018475.1. Lineage (NCBI taxonomy): Eukaryota > Viridiplantae > Streptophyta > Magnoliopsida > Solanales > Solanaceae > Nicotiana > Nicotiana obtusifolia. The sequence continues at coordinate 32,871 of MCJB01049585.1, read as the reverse complement.
CCAGAACAGGGCCCCGACAACCCATAATGCCTATAACAAAAATGCATACCAAAACCACGGCAAGTCCGGAGGAGGGATCTTGCCATTAACCGCTAAACTAGCAGCCTACTGTGGTGGGGGAGCTTCGCCTACCAGTCTATCAGAACCTGCAGCACGACATGCAGCGTCCACAAATAAAAGGACGTCAGTACGAATAAGGTGTACTGAGTATGTAAGGTAGGAAAGCATAATATAAGAACAATAATGTGCATAGGGATAGATAATATACACCCTGTAACATCTGAGTGCCTCTGAGGGTGACTAATCATGCAATGCCTGATGTTCGTATACATATATATTCGTTTAAAATCATCATATACATACGCCTCTGTAGGCCTCATCATCATCATATCATACCCCGGCCATCATAAGGGTCGGTAACATCATACCCAACTGATCAGTGGTTGCACAGTAGGTGCCATACCCGGCCGACTATAGCGCGGACTCGGTAGAATAAAATAGATGCCGACTATAGTGCGGCTCAGTAGAGTAAAATAGATACGTATATATATAGTTGCACAATAGGTGCCATACCCGGCCGACTATAGCGCGGCTCAGTAGAGTAAAATAGATAATGAATGCTGGACTCATTGGAATCACAGTTTCAACCTTTCGGACTAGCGTAAGGTCAAAGAAGTAACATCAACATCAATCCTCCCATAAGAGGGGAAACAATATAAGTACTACTACCTTCTAAGAGTAGAGTATCTTTGGAGGCTCGTTCATTGCATTATGTACAATCAGAGTCGTGCAAAAGAAGGAAAAGGACAGTCTCACATACCTTGTATATACTTCCCAATCTCAAGCTATGAAACTTCAACGACTGAGCCGTAACTTAGATAATCTTAAATACATGTAGGTTAAGATGTTCTTTACCTTTAAAAAGAAAGAACAACACCAATTTGCCCTTAATTGACCACGAAATATCCCTTCAATGCTTCCACAAGAACAAGGAAGCGAAGCCAGCAATGAATTAGGGTTTTTCGGTACTAGAATCACTTTAGAAGACTTGAAATTACCTAGGGTTGATATTTAAACTTAAGGGGGTATTTTACAGAATACAACCAACTTAAAACAACCTCCCAAACGATCTGGAACAACACAAAAATCAGCAATAACAAGAGGAAATAGGAACTTACTAGCGTTACAGGATTCCCGACACTTGATTTGTGTTGTTTGCCCTTTGTTTTAGTCTTGGATCATGAGAGAACCTTGAGAGGGTGTTCTTAGGGTTATAATCTCTGAATATACTGAAAACAAATGACTTAAAACGGGGTTGAGTCGTGATATATATATCCATATGTCTTAAACCGCCTATGTGGGCCCCATAGAGAGGTGCTGGCGCAGTCTTGCGAAAACGCGAATATCTCCCAATTCTGAGATCGTATCGATGAACGGTTTGATGCGTTGGAAAATAGAATCATAGATCTTTAATTTGGTAAGCAGATCACCCCGTAATTTCCTGTGAATTGGGAGAAAATCTTAGAAACATTTCACCTAATGTTTAAGAAAAATTGTGAACCCAAGTTGTGACAACCTTTGTCGACTTTTGTTTCATAACTCGTTTGACTTCAAGACTTATGAAACGGATATTATATGATTCAAATACCTTAAAAAAACATGACCTCTTGGTAATGTTAATCACCTCTCGATTTACCCGAAAATACGAGTTACAATATCCTTAATTCGTTTATCTTCTAATAATTGTTAACCACCCTTATACACCCTTGCAGCATTTAAGACCAATATGACTAAATTCTTAATATCTCAAAGGTAATATCTTCTCGGACCTATGTAGACTATCTTACGGCGTAATCTAACGTATACAAATATGGGTTGTAACACCCTCCCCCCCTTAGGAACATTCGTCCTCGAATATAAGGGTTTACGGGGATTTTAACTCATTGTGGATTTCTGACGGAAATTTCCGGCTGAGTTTTCTCTATAAAACGGACACTAGCAAAACTCGCATGCAGTTAAACCTAACCTATAGCCTTACAAGTCTATACAAAGCATTATAGCTACGTACATTATCCGCATATCATCACTTTGTATTAAGAAAGAGTATTCTCAAGTTATTGCTTACCTCGTAGAGACGTTTCTCCTTTTAATGCGTCCTGCGTTCCCCCGGCACCCTCATTATCTCCATTCTGGAACAGGTAAGGGTATTTAGACTTCATCTCATCCTCTTCCTCCCATGTCAATTCTTCCGTATTCTTGTTCTTCCAAATACTTTAACGGAAGCTACATCCTTTGTTCTAGCTTGTGGACTTGTCGGTCTAATATAGCTACTGGCATTTCTTCATATGACAAATCCCTTGTAATTTGTACATCTTTGATGGGGACGACCCGAGAAGGGTCTCCAATACATTTCCTCAACATAGATACGTGGAATACCGGATGGACAAATTCTAATTCAGATGGCAATTCTAACTCAAAAGCAACCTGTCCAATTCGTCGAAGAATTTTGTACGGCCCGATATACCGCGGATTCAGTTTACCCTTCTTCCCAAAACGCATTACACCCTTCATCGGTGAGATCTTCAAGAAAACCCAATCACAAACCTCAAATTCCAGGTCACGACGTCGGACATCGGAATAAGATTTTTGCCTGCTTTGGGCCGTCTTCAGTCGCTCTTGTATCACTTTCACCTTCTCAATGGCTTGGTGAATCAAGTCTGGCCCATATAATTCTGTCTCACCGACTTCGAACCATCCAACTGGTGATCTACATCTCCTCCCGTACAGTGCATCGTACAGAGCCATTTTAATACTGGAATGGTAACTATTATTGTAGGCGAATTCTATGAGTGCCAGGTGATCATCCCAGTTCCCCTTGAAATCTAGAACACATGCTCGTAGCATATGTTCAAGTGTCCGGATGGTAAGTTCAGCTTGTCCATCACTTTGTGGATGGAATGCCTTGCTGAGATTCACTTGCGTGCCTAAACCCTTCTGAAAAGACCTCCAAAAGTTAGCCGTATATTGAGCTCCTCGATCTGATATAATAGACACCGGCACACCATGAAGCCTAAAAATCTCATTGATATACAACTTCACATAATCTTCAGCTGTGTAAGTTGTCTTAACTGGCAGAAAATGGGCACATTTTGTAAGTCGATCAACTATCACCCAGATGGAGTCAAACTTATGATAAGAGCGAGGTAACCCAACAATGAAGTCCATATTAATCACCTCCCATTTCCAGGTCGGAATTTCTATATTTTGAATCAATCCACCAGGTTTCTGATGCTCAATCTTTACTTGTTGACAATTAGGGCACTGGGCTACAAATTCTGCAATAGACCTCTTCATGTTATCCCACCAATACTGCTCCTTAATGTCATGATACATCTTTGGTGAACCGGGATGGATGGAATATCGGGAATGATGGATCTCAATCATAATCTTCTCTCCCAATCCTGCTACATTAGGCACACATAATCGGCCCTGATATCTTAGTGCCCCATCTCCTCCAATCTCAAAAGCCGTAATTTTACACTGCTGAACGCTCTCTCTCAATCGTACTAAGGTAGGATCTTCATATTGCCGTGCTTTTACCTCGGTTACCAAAGATGATTCTGACATATTCTGTATAGTAACACCTACGTCATCAGAGTCTAAAAATCTGACTCTCGTATTGGCTAGCTGATGAAGCTCTTTAGTCAACCCCTGTCTACTTGCCTCAATGTGTACTAGGCTTCCCATTGACTTACCACTGAGAGCGTCTGCCACAACATTGGCTTTACCGGGATGGTACAATATCTCGACATCGTAATCTTTCAGTAATTGAAGCCACCTACGATGTCTCATATTCAACTTCTTCTGCTTGAAGATGTATTGTAAACTTTTGTGATCTGTGTAGATGTCAACATGGACACCGTATAAATAATGCCGCCAAATCTTCAAAGCATAAATTACTGCAGCCAATTCCAAATCATGAGTCGGGTAATTATTTTCATGCTTCTTTAATTGTCTTGATGCATAAGTAATTACCTTCCCACGTTGCATCAATACGCACCCCAAACCTACACCTGAAGCATCACAATATACCACATACCCTTCTGTTCCTTCTGGGAGGGTAAGCACTGGCGCGGAGATCAACCGATTCTTTAGCTCCTGGAAACTACTTTCACAAGCATCGGACCATTGAAACTTGGTTGCTTTCCATGTCAACTTAGTCAATGGGGCTGATATAGAGGAAAACCCTTCTTCAAACCTCCTATAATATCCTGCTAGCCCAAGAAAACTGCGGACCTCTGACGGTGTTGTAGGTCTTGGCCAATTTTTCACTGCATCGATCTTTTGAATGTCAACACTAATACCCTCGTCAGATATCACATGGCTAAGGAATGCAACTGAGTTTAGCTAGAATTCACATTTGGAGAGCTTAGCATACAACTTACGATCCCGAAGGGTCTGTAATACTATCCGCAAGTGGCCCGTATGTTCTGTCTCTGAACGAGAATACACCATAATGTCATCAATGAATACAATCACGAACACATCAAGATAAGGCCTGACTACACTATTCATGAGATCCATAAAAGCTGCTGGGGCATTTGTTAGCCCAAACGATATTACCAAGAACTCAAAATGCCCATATCTTGTCCGGAAGGCTATTTTTGGAATATCCTTCTCTTTGACCCTCACCTGATGATACCCTGAACGTAAATCAATGTTGGAAAAGTACTTGGCACCCTGGAGTTGGTCAAACAGGTCTTCAATCCTTGGAAGTGGATATTTGTTCTTTATAGTAAACTTATTCAACTGTCGATAATCGATACACATCCTTAACGACCCGTATTTCTTTCGCACGAACAAGACTGGCGCACCCCATGGTGAAGTGTTAGGCCTAATGAAGCCCTTATCCAGCAAGTCCTTTAGCTGCACCTTCAACTCTCGCAACTCTGCCGGGGCCATCCTGTGTGGAGGGATAGAGATCGGTTGAGTGTCAGGCAACACATCAATGCTAAACTCAATCTCCCTTTCAGGAGGAAGACCTGGGAGTTCATCTGGGAAAACATCCGGAAATTCATTGACCACAGGGATTGATTTTAGGGTAGGTGGCTTCGCCTCCGCATCCCTAACGCGAACGAGATGATAAATGTAACCCTTTGAGATCATTTGCCTTGACTTAAGATAGGAAATAAACATACCTTTTGGCGTAGCAATGTTCCCCTTCCATTCGATGAGGGGTTAACCAGGAAACTGAAAGCTAACCATCTTCGTACGACAATCAACATTTGCATAGAGTGAGGCCAACCAGTCCATTCCCATTATCACATCGAAATCAACCATTTCTAACTCAAATAAATTCTTCGAGGTTTGACGAATACAAATCATCACTGTGCGACCTCTATATACCCTTCTAGCAATCACTAATTCTCCTATCGGAGTAGATACCTCAAGTGGGTTACTTATTAATTCAGGTTCGACGCCAAACGTTTTAGCCACAAAGGGTGTAACATATGATAATGTAGATCCTAGATCAATCAACGCATATACATCATAAGAAAACACAGACAATATACCTGTAACAACATCCGGAGATGACTTGAGATCCTGCCGACCTACTACAGCATAGGTTCGATTTTGAGTACCACTCGAACTCGGCACTGCACCTCTACCTCTACCACGACCTGTCGGCTGTTGAAAACCCCGTGCTGGAGGTCGAACTGATGAGGAAGAACCAGCCATAGATCCAGTCGGCTGAGCCATACCACCACCGCCTCTGCTAGGACATTCCCGCCTCATATGGCTAGGCTGCCTGCAAGAATAGCATACATCGGAACCTCGACGACACAGTCCAACGTGGGCCTTGCCGCACTGATCACAATGAGGTATTGGGGGTCTCGTCTGACTAGTATCCCTATGATATTGTGAGCCTTATGCCCGTGAACCCTGGCCTGAACCAGAATAGGTAAATTGATCATACTGAGGCCTCTGAAAGCGTGGAGGAGCACTAGTTATAGATGGCGCTGAACTCCTCGAGGACTAGGGTCTGACACTACCTCGAAAGTCACCAGAATACCCCGAAATCTCGCCCTCTTATGCTGGCCCCTATCCTGCTCCCTGTCTGCTCTTTGCTGGCGCTTACGATCCTCTAGTGTCTGGGCATAAGCCTGAATACGGGAAATATCCATGCCCTCTATCAAGTAGGCTATCGTGCACTCATTTATCAAATATGGTCCCAATCCATTCACGAACAGGTGCACCCTATCGCTCATCTTGGCCACTATATGGGGAGCATACCTTGCTAAAGAATCAAACTGCATACTATACACTCGCACACTCTATTACCCTGTAGAAGGTTTAAGAACTTATCAGCTCTAGCTCGTCGTATCTCAACTGGCAGGTAGTGACAAAGAAACGCCTCAGAAAATTCCTTCCACACTGGTGGGGGAGCATTCGGTCTCCTGGATTTCTCCCAACTATCATACCAGAAAATTGCTAAATCCCGTAACCGATAAGAAGCCAACTCTACTGCATCCGTATCACTAGCATGCATAACCCGCAGTGTACGATAAACCTGATCAATAAAAGTCTGCGGGTCCTCCTTGGGGTCTGACCCGGTAAGCACTGGAGGATCTAGATTATTAAAATCCCGAACTCTCGCACTAACTGGTTTATCAGTAGCACCATTATTCTGCCTCTGAGCCTAAGCAGCTACCAAGCTAGTCAACAATTGTACCGCACTCCGCATATCCTGGTCTGTAGTACCAGATGGAGGAACTGGAGATGTTGGGTGCCTTCTTATATCCTCTAGAGGAGAAGGAGTAAATGAGGTCTGGGATGGTACCTCACTCTAAGGCTCACTATGGCCTGCTCTGGCGGGAGGCACCTGACTGGTACCCTCTTCCGCAGCTTTATCAAGGCGTCTACTAATCACTTGCTTCCTAGTCATGGGCATCGCTGAAAAGAACATGGTGAATATTCGAGACAAATACTTACGACTCAGCTCTGCGCACGATCTAGATTTAGGAAAAAAAAAAGTAACAACTCTAAATGTCTTGCAGCCTCCTAATTATAAATGTGGCGCACTACACATCCATAATCAAGACTCTACTAGACACAGCTCATAGACAACCCCTAGGACAGACCGGCTCTGATACCAAGTTTGTCACGACCCAAACCGGAGGGCCATGACGGGCACCCGGGCCTTACTTGCCGAGTGCCAACGTACATTTTATCTAACCTTTCTTATTACCTATAAGGGCCAATGAGATCAGTATAATTGGCAGAAAATAATCCCATGATAATGACATAACCATGTCCTTCCAGATGATGACATAAACATATATATAACATGACCGACAAGGCTGTCATGAAAAACTATACAACAAAATAAATTTGTCAACAAGGCAATCCCAACTATACATGAGTCGACACCTGTCTATGAGCCTCTAAAGGAACATAAGTGATGCAGCATTGCCAGAATAGGGCCCCGACATACCCATAATTCCTATAACTAAAATGGATACCAAGACCACGGCAAGTCCGGAGGAGGGATCTCGCCAATAACCGCTGAACTGGCAGCCTACTGTGGTGGGGGAGCTTCACCTACCAGTCTATTAGAACCTGCAGCACCACATGTAGCGGCCACAAATAAAAGGACGTCAGTACGAATAAGGTGTACTGAGTATGTAAGGTAGGAGAGCATAATATAAGAACAATAATGTGCATAGGGATAGAAAATATACACCCTGTAACATCTGAGTGCCTCTGAGGGCGACTAATCATGCAATGCCTGATGTGCGTATACATATATATCCGTTTAAAATCATCATATACATACGCCTCTGTAGGCCTCATCATCATCATATCATACCCCGGCCATCATAAGGCTAGGTAACATCATACCCAACTGATCAGTGGTTGCACAGTAGGTGCCATACCCGGCCGACTATAGCGCGGACTCGGTAGAGTAAAATAGATGCCGACTATAGTGCGGCTCAGTAGAGTAAAATAGATACATATATATATAGTTGCACAATAGGTTCCTTACCCGGCCGACTATAACGCGGCTTGATAGAGTAAAATATATAATGCATGCTGGACTCATTGGAATCACAGTTTCAACCTTTCGGACTGGCGTAAGGTCAAAGAAGTAACACCAACATCAATCCTCCCATAAGAGGGAAACAATATAAGTACTACTACCTTCTAAGAGTAGAGTATCTTTGGAGGCTCGTTCATTGCATTATGTACAATCAGAGTCGTGCAAAAGAAGGAAAGGGACAGTCTCACATACCTTGTATATACTTCCCAATCTCAAGCTATGAAACTTCCACGACTCCTTAGTCTACAATAAGAGAAATGACACTACCGTTATCGTTTAAGCGTCATAACTATTATGTATCAACTGTAACCTATTTTACGATGAAACGGACAGTATCTCCCCTATATATATGACTTCCCACAAGTTAACACAATCACCAAACATCCCAAACAACATCAATAATAATCATATTAAGCCTCCCAAAATAGTCCAACAACCAACAACATTACTAGCAAGCCTTTCGACGTATATCTCACAAGAACTAGCTTCAACGACTGAGCCGTAACTTGGATAATCTTAAATACATGTAGGATAAGAGGTTCCTTACGTTTAAGCAGAAAGAAAAACTCCAATTGTCGCTTAATTGACCATGAAATATCCCTTCAATGCTGCCACAAGAACAAGGAAGCGAAGCTAGCAATGAATTTGGGTTTTTCGGTACTAAAATCACTTTAGAAGACTTGAAATTACCTAGGGTTGATATTTAAACTTGAGGGGGTATTTTACAGAACACAACCAACTTAAAACAACCTCCCACACGAGCTGGAACAACACAAAAATCAGCAACAACAAGAGGAAATAGGAACTTACTAGCGTCACAGGATTCCCGACACTTGATTTGTGTTGTCTGCCCTTTGTTTTAGTCTTGGATCATGAGAGAACCTTGAGAAGGAGTTCTTAGGGGTTCTAAGCTCTGAATATACTGAAAATAAATGACTTAAAACGGGGTTGAGTCGTGTTATATATATCCATATGTCTTAAACCGCCTATGTGGGTCCCATAGAGAGGTGCTTGGTGCGGTCTCGCGAAAACGCGAATATCTCCCCCAATTCTGAGATCGTATTGATGAACGGTTTGATGCGTTGGAAACTAGACTCATAGATATTTAATTTGGTAAGTAGTTCACCCCGTAATTTCTTGTAAATTGGGAAAAAAGCTTAGAAACATTTGACCTAATGTTTAAGTAAAATTATGAACCCAAGTTGCGACAACCTTTGTCGACTTTTGTTTCATAACTCGTTTGACTTCAAGACTTATGAAACGGATATTATATGATTCAAATACCTTAAAACATGACCTCTTGGTAATGTTAATCACCTCTCGATTCACCCAAAAATACGAGTTACAATATCCTTAATTCGTTTATCTTCTAATAATTATTAACCACCCTTATACACCCTTGCATCATTTAAGACCAATAGGACTAAATTCTTATTATCTCAAAGATAATCTCTTGTTGGACCTATGTAGACTATCTTACGGCGTAATCTAACGTATACAAATATGGGTTGTAACAGGCGGATTTGTGATTAGGTGATAAGTGGGGATTTTGACTGCTTATTAGTGCCTTTTAGCTTTCGTTTTAATCCAAAAGCGTTTAATTATATTCCCGAAAACTGATGAAATGTGCTTAATTGGAGGAATTTTGGAAGATGAACTCCCGAAAAGAAATCAAACTCAAGAAGGAGTAATCTGAACTCAAGGACAAAAAAGGGCACAAAAGCTCAGACGTGCAGACCGCAAAATATCATCTGCGGTCGCAGGTTATGAAGGTTAACCCATCAGAGACTGGTGCAAAGTGCGGTCCGTACATGAATTGTGTGGTCGCAGAAGCTAAGTCAGAGCAAAGTTCAGAGAATCTGCAATTCAAATCCTACAAAAGTGCGCACCGCATAGTTGTTGTGCGACCGCAGAAGAGGAGCTGTGCGGCTGCACATGTAAAAATGCGGAACGCAGAAGAGCGAGGTGCGGTCGTACATTTAAAAGTGCAGACCGCAGAAAGAGTGCAGTACGGCCGTAGTTCAGAATTATGCGGCTACAGACTTCCAATCCTCTCAAGCTGAAAAAAAGTGCGGACCGCACATGAAATTGTGCGGCCGCAAAACCTCTAAAAGGGTATTTTTGTCCGAAATTTCCAGCCCTGTATAAATAGACAAGTTTTTACATTTTTAGGTTAACTTGGGACATCAGTAGCTATAGTAGCCGTTTCTCTTTACTTCTTTTAGTAGTTTTTCATATTTTTAGCTATTTTAACATAGATTTTATCATTTCAATCTTGTAACATGAGTTTAATTATCATTTCTTCTTCTTTTTCTTCAATTTCAAGCATGAGTAGCTAGATTTTCACTAGGGTTGTGACCCAATCGTAGTGTGTAAACTTAATAAGTGTTTGATTTACTGCTTGTTTATGGTTGAGTGTTTATTATTTAGTCTTGTTCTTGATTTTATTTTACGAATTAATTGTTGCAAATAGTTCATGCCTAGTTGACTTGGTCTTTACTTGAGAAAGGGAGACTTAGTCCAGAAAAACTTGACTAGCAAGAAATTGGGTCAATCTAGAGATTGATAAACCCAATTAAAGGGTTGTACCTAGAGATAGTAAAATCCGACTTGAGCTTTTTATCAACCGCTTTGTTCAATACCCATTTGGACTTGAGAAAGCCAAATTGGGCAAAACCACTCTCTGACCAAGAGGTATTGAGTGGGTAACCAATTGTTGATAGCTATAATACACCCCACCAATAAAACAAGCTTTAAAGTTATAACTCGTTAGGCAAACACCTAGCCGAGGGTCATACCCCTATGCCTTTTACAACATTTGAGAAACAACAAAAACAAACTTCTAGTTTTATTTCTTAAATTGCAATAATAGTTTTGATTAAACTTTAAAACAACTAATTTTTGCGGAAGTGCAAAATTAGATATACAAACTCACATGCTAAGATATATACTACAAACTCCCATACATATAGCTCCCTGCGGAATTCGACCCCGACTCTTGTTGGGTATTATTATTGCATCGACCGTTTTCATAACCTCGAATAGAGAAGTGAAATTGGATGATTTAACAATTTTTGGCGCTATCACGGGGGAGCTAAAAACGGTGTTAGCTATATATTTAGGTATGTTTTTGAGAATATCTTCTTTTCCTTCCTTGTTACTAACGTGTTGAGTTATTATAGGTGCAATCGTAGCACAATGAGCTCGGAAACATAGCTTTGGGGGATGTGGACGTTGAGGATGATCAAATGGATGAGGTCCCTCTCGAACCTCAAGCCAATAGACGAGGCCGAGTGCCTCAAGACAATGTGTCCGCTCCACCCCCACCTCCACCATGATCGGCTCTACACCGGATGTTGCCGAATGAAGGGTATGCAAGTGGTATAGTCCCTCCTCGTATTAGGGGGGGCAACTTCCATATAACCAACGTGATGCTCACTTTGCTTGAGCAACAAGGGTTCTTCAGTGGTGCACCGGGTCAAAATGCATATAAACACTTGAAAGGGTTCATCGATACATGTTGGGAAAGCTTTAGATTGGTTGGAATGTTTGCCAAATCATTCCATTTATACTTGGGATGAACTAGCGAAGAAATTTATTTCTAAGTATTTCTCTCCCGGGCACATGGCTATTCTTCGGGATGAAATTATAGCATTCAAGCAAGAGCCCAATAAACCACTACACGAGATACGGGAAATGTATAGAACAATGGTGAAAGAGTGCCTCAACAATGATATAACAGAGAACAAGATTCAACAAACTTTCTATTAGGGGATCAAAGGCAACTTGTGGATGATGAGCAAGTGGTAGAAGAAGAAAAGATCCCGAATAATGTGGTGCAAGCAAATGATGAATTGCGGATTGAAATTGATGACCCGGTGGAAGAGACTCAAGAGGGAGTGAACCCATCTAGGGATCATGTTATTGATATACCGGAACCGGTAGTGCAAAAGGCTAAGGAACCATTGCCTGAGCCTCCTCCTCCATATCCTCAAAGGCTCGCCAAGAAAAATGGCAAGAACCAAGTCAAAAAGTTCATTGACATGATGAAGAGTCTCTCGATAAATGTGCCATTAGTTGGAGCCTTGGAGTAAATGCCCGATTATGCAAAGTTTATGAAGGATTTGGTGACAAAGAAGCGGTCGATGAATTTTGAAACTATCAAAGTCACTCACCAAGTGAGTGCAATTGTGCATTCAATGGCTCCTAAGTTGGAAGATCCCGGTGATTTCACAATCCCTCGCACCATTGGAAGTGCCGAGTTTGCCAAAGCTCTTTGTGATCTTAGGGCGAGTATCAATTTGATGCCCTATTCAGTTTTCAAGACCTTGGGAATTGGCCAACCAAGACCCACATCTATGAGATTACAAATGGTTGATCGTATAACAAAGAGACCGTTGGGAGTGATTGAAGATGTATTGGTTCGTGTTGATAAGTTCATTCTCCCGACAGATTTTGTTATTCTTGACTGTGAAGTGGAATATGAGATGTCGATTATTCTTGAAAGATCTTTCCTTGCTACGGGGAAGGCTCTTGTTGATGTGGAAGCCAGAGAACTCACTTTCTAGGTGGGTGATGAAAAGGCGGTGTTCCACGTGTGCAAATCTATGCGGCAACCAAATAGCAATGAAGTGTGTTCTTTCGTGGACTTGGTGACTGATGTGATTATTGATGATACAAGTGCCACGATTAATTTGGGTGATATGTTGGAGGCCATCTTGCTTAACTTTAATGATGACGAGATGGATGGCTTCATGGAATGTGCGAATTCTTTGCAAGGAATGGGGTCATAGAACTATGCACCTCGAAAACTTTCCTTGGATATTGAAAATAGGAAAACTCCTCTTACAAAGCCTTCAATTGAAGAGCCTCCTACCTTGGAGTTGAAGCCATTGCCTCCACATCTTACGTATGAATTTCTTGGCCCTTGTTCTACTTTACCGGTTATTCTTTCCTCTTGTGTGACTAACGTGCTGGTTGACTCTATATTGGTGGTGCTCCACAAGAGGAAGAAAGCTATTGGGTAGACTTTGGCAGATATTTGAGGGATAAGCCCGACATTTTACATGCACAAGATTAACTTGGAAGAAGATGCCAAACCATCCGTTGAACATCAAAGGAGACTTAATGAAGCCATGTAAGCCGTGGTCAAAAAGGAGATCATCAAGTGGTTAGATGACGGGGTTGTCTACTCCATTTCCGAGAGTTCATGGACTTCTCCGGTGCAATGTGTCCCAAAGAAGGGGGGCATAACAGTAGTCACCAATGACAAGAACAAGTTGATTCCCACAAGAACAATGACCGGGTGGAAAGTGTGTATGGACTATCGCAAACTAAACAAAGTCACGAGGAAAGACCATTTTCCACTCCCTTTCCTTGACCAAATGCTTGATATGTTGGCCTGCCGTGCTTTCTATTGCTTTCTAGATGGATATTCGGGTGACAATCAAATCCTTATTGCCTCGGAAGATCAAGGGAAAACAACTTTCACATGAACTTGTGGCACTTTCGCTTTCAAGCGGATGCTATTTGGCTTATGCAATGCACTGACGACTTTTCAAAGGTGTATGATGGCGATCTTTACGGATATGGTAGACGACTACCTTGAAGTCTTCATGGATGACTTCTCGGTAGTCGTGGATTACTCTGATGATTGTTTGGCTAATTTGGATAGAGTATTGGCAAGGTGTGAAGAAACGAACTTGGTTGTTGAATTGGGATAAATGCCATTTCATGGTCGAGGAAGGCTTTGTCCTTGGCCACAAGATTTCAAAGAATGGCATAGAGGTCGCAAGGCGAAGATAGAGGTGATTTCTAAACTTCCACCTCCAACTTCGGTGAAAGGCATGCAAAGTTTCTTGGGTCACGCGGGGTTCTACCGGCGCTTCATAAAGGATTTTTATAAAGTGGTGAACCCATTGTACAAGCTATTAGAGAAAGATGCTAAGTTTCACTTCAATGATGATTGCATGAGAGCTTTTGACTTGTTAAAGTTCAAGTTGACAACAACTCCCATTATCACCGCTCCTAATCGGAGTGTTCCTTTTTGAGCTCATAAGTGATGCTAGGAATGTAGCGGTTGGAGTAGTTTTGGGGCAACGTATCAACAAGATTTTTCATTTGGTCTACTATGCTACTAGGACCATGAATCATGCCCAAGTCAATTTACACTGCTACAGAGAAAGAGCTCCTTACCATTGTGTTTGCTATTGAGAAATTCCTCCCGTACTTGATGGGTGCAAAGGTTATTGTTCATACGGATCATGCGGCACTTTGCTCTCTTATGAGCAAGAAAGATTCAAAAGCTCGGTTGATGAGATGGGTGCTATTGTTGCAAGAGTTTGATATTGATATCCAAGATCGAAAAGGGAGCGAAAATCAAGTAGCGGACCACTTGTCTCATTTGGAGGAGGAAGGTAGGCCGCATGATGGCCTTGATATCAATGACTCCTTCCCCAATGAGCAACTCTTGGCCATTTCAATGAAGGAGGTGCCATGGATTGCCGATCTAGCAAACTTCCCTGTGTGTGGAATCATCCCGGATGAGTTCTCTCCAAATCAAAGGAAGAAGCTCAAACATGATTGTCAAGATTATTATCGGGGTGAGCCTTCCTCCTCATGTAGCATCTTCGATGATTCGGAGAGTGCCAGTTAGGCTACGGAGCCCTCTTCTACACCTGTCCCTGAGGCACTAGCGGCTACTTTTGATGATGTTCTGGATGATGGTAGAGGGGGTGATACGACAGTTACCGGCCTTGAGAGATCGAAGAAGAAAGAAGTCTGGGAGGGTGGGGTCGTTTCATCAGTCTAGCTGCCTTCACCAGCTTTCGTGGGTGGTGGCTGGTGAGATCGCTCACTCTTGAGTGATAGTTCCAACTCAAAGATATCGACAAGTACAACACAGCAATGTTGAGACAGTTCCGAGAGAGGAAGGGGTGGATGTGGCTCACCCCGACTGTTTTGGATGCCAAAGAGTATATGGTCCGGGAGTTCTATGCCAATGTGACACAGATAAAGAAAGGGACCGAAGTGACTAAAGTAAGGAATCTGAAGGTGAGGTTTGACCAACACACGCTGAACTCCTATTTGGGGTTTGACGATGTAGAGCCAGCACAGTACTTGGAGAAGCTGGCTTTGGGTGATGCAGCTCGCCCATGGCTAGCTGAGCTTCTTGCAGCCCCGGGGCCACCACCACCATGGATCACAGCAGGAGTTCCTATTCAGCGGAACACCCTAAACTTAGAGGTGAAGGGATGGCAGACCTTTGTCTGCAGCAGACTAGACCTGTGCCAGAAAGAAACAAACCTTCCTATCCGGGGCAGTTCTAGTTGCCTCCATCATGACCGGGTACCCGATCAATGGGGGTGCCGTGATGTCGGCCAACATGTAAGTGGTCACCAGGGAAGCTGATACCTCCTACCCGTATCCCAACACCATCACTGAGTACGGATGCACGGGTAGAGCCTAGAGATTTTGACACGAAGGTTCGGGCGAAGAAGTCCTTCTCTTGTTATTCTATGATAGATGCCCACAACCCGAAGAGAAAGGGACAACCGACTAAATCGTAGGCCAATCTGATGAGCCATCGGTGATGGTTACAGAGACAGCTGATATGCCATCCACTTCAGCAGAACATTCTACCAGTGCAGCTACCATGCCTCCACCTTCAGCCTCAGTACCTCCCAGCTCGGCTTTGAAGTTGTGCCTATGCCCTCTGCTCCACTTACTGCGCTGCGAGTCTCCCTGACACTGGCAAGCCTCAACAACTGGATGCAGACAACTATTGCAAAGCTGTCTGACATGTCCGGTCAGGTTGCAGCACAATCATCTATTCTGACACCCCAGATTCCCCCTACAGTTGAATAATCCTTGAAGAAGCTCTTAGACAACCAGAACACAATTATGGCCACTCTGGTACAGCATGAGTCAGTCATAGAGGAGCTGGGAAAGGAAGTGACAAAGATGCGGAAGTCCTAGGCCTCCAAGAAGTCAATGGACAAGCTCCGGTGACAGGTTACCAAGACTGCAGCAGTCGGAGACATTCCATTTGATATGTTGATAGACCTGCACCACCCAGGACTAGCTCCTACAACACCTACAACACCAGCTGGCCAGTCTAAGGAGCCAGACACTGTTGACGCAGTCCATCAGATGTTCAGCAACCCAGCCACTCCCGGACTTGAGGATGATGAGATACAATTGGATGAAGCTGAGGCCGGTGCCACTGCGGGGGACACAGAGATGTCCACAGAGCCATAGGGAGTTTTCTTCACTCTTTCCCTTATTTTACTCTTATGTGTTAAGCATTGGGGACAACACTTATTTTTATTCGGGGGGTGGAGCTTCTTTGACACGTTCTGATGATTCATTATTTTGATAACTATTAGACTTTTGGCCTGTAATTAACTTATTACTATTTTCTTCCTCTTTCTTATTATGTATATATTCCCTCTTATCTCTCATTATGTATATTCATTTAGATTTCAACAGTTCTTTTATTTTATAGCTTCTTTATCTTTATGTTTATTTTCTTTTTGAATTAGTAGCTTCTTTTTGATTTAATAGCTTATTTCTATGTTTTAGTGGATAATAAACCTTTGGTTTTCTTAATGCCACTGGTCTTTCCAAAGGTAGTTTTTGTGTGAACCGGGCGACTCTTCCCAATGATGGATGGCGTGATAACCTTCTTAAGGGATTGAGTCTGTTTTTGGTGTTTAAGTAATAATAGTAGTAGTAACGAATAACAAGGCCTAATTGAGTCATGCTCGAAGAGTTAAACATGCTTCACTTGGTACCAACACACTTAACTGCATGCTTATGGTTAAAAATAAGGTTTTTGGAAAGAAATAGCTCTAATTAGTGACCTTGTGACTCTTTTGTTGACTTAGGCTATCATCGAGTGGTTTAATCGAACCATAGTGATTTTCAATCTTAAATATGATCGTTGTGGGCCCTCAATGCTATCCTCTTTAACAATCTAGCTGCATGAAAGGTGAGATGTTATTGTTGCAAGTCCAAGTACTCGTGTTAATGGTCTAGAACTTGCCCCGAATGTGTTTCCAGGCAAAATTTTAAGTTTTGCTGGGCTGAGAGTGATTGTAGGCTCTCCTTGACCTGCTTGAAATTTTCACTGCCCACCAATGTTGTTATCCCCAGTCAACCCATTTGAGCCTTGAACCTTTCTCATTTGATAACCATGTTACAAGCCTTTACCCGTTTTGTAGAGACCCTCTCTTGGCACCTGAGCTTTCCTTAACACGCTTATGAAACAATTGGCTAAAAATGTAAGTTTGGTAGAGAGACGAGGAACCTAAAATAGGTATCAAGGCAAGAAAAAGAGAAAAGAAAAGAAGAGAAGGAAAGGCAAGAAAAGGAAAGAACAAAAAGAAAAATGTAAAAAGAAAGCGAATAAGTTGAGGAGTTGAAGGGATTCAAAGAAAAGTAATGATACAAAGCATGGAGAAATCAAAGAGGGAGAAAATGAATAAAAAAGAGTGATGTTAAGTCTCTCTAATCCCTTCTCC
>MCJB01049585.1:0-10803 GCA_002018475.1 Nicotiana obtusifolia | reverse complement strand
CCCCCCCCTTCCAAAAAAAAACATCTTTACCTTCCCCGAAGCACTCCACACTAGATATCATACGAATATATGAAAGCGCTGCATAAAAGCAGCAAATATTTCAAGAAAGCACCAATATTGCAGGCAAATAATATCATCAAAGCTACACATTACAAAAACCTTATAATTACTAAACTTAATTGTATGTTTATCAATGAACAAAGATGTTGAATAATTAATCATGATGATACCTGATTGTAGCAGAGAAAGAGAGATCGAAAGACTTCATATTCGAATCAGTGGAGACATGGAACTTCAGAAGGAAATCTTTATCTTAATTTTAAATAATATATCGTCTGTAGCCGATCTCGTCCCAAGTCACAACTTTGTTTTCTCAATTCTTCTCGTCTACGATGGTATCAAAGGCAGAGAAGAAGAAATTGACGGATAAGGCACATTAGCAGAGGATTCCAAAGGCCAGCAAGAACTCAACGATGGGAGCGGAGTGAAGAAAACCTAGACTAATTATATAATTATATCACCGGAGTCTGGAGCCGCCGTTTTAGGTCTAATTTCTTTTGTTTCACGTATTTTAAAGTTATACAGTAGGTTAAAGTTTCCTTCTTTAGTTGTAATTGTAGGTAATTGCTTATTAATTTTGCATCATTTATATCAAAATGTCATAATTTTTTCACAATTGTTATCAAATGTCATTATGTTAGCAACAACTTTTAATAAATGTCACAAAAGTAATTAATTTCTGACATTTATTATAAATATCACCAAATAAATATTGCCGTAACCCTTATTTCTTGTAGTGTCACATCGTTATTGAAAAGAAATAGGGTAATGGATACATACGGATATTAGTTACTAGCTAGAAGAAGATTAAAGAAAGGAAGAAAAGACAGAAGGAATATGTTCGTGCTCAAAACTAAACGACAAAGGCAATTATATATCAACAGCCCTCTATTTGCTCTAAGCTTCTAAGAAGAGCAGCTCTTAATCCATCTTCAGTTTTCAACTCCTTAGGAACTATAATCACTATATCTTGAAGCACAATGTTGTTGACAATTGAGATGCTGGCATGGTGGACATGAAGTTCAAGATCTTCAAGTGCACACATCAATCTTGTTGATGGATAATTCACATTTTCTGATTGAACTCTAATCATGGCATTTGTACCCACCATCTTCACTTCAACCTTCAATGTCTGATTTTTTTGGGTCGAAATGGTGCAGAAAATTATGTTACTAGATTGTTTGTAACATATGAAATGAACATATCTTTTCATGAAATAATAAAATGACTATTCTCAATATTTTTTTGTCAACTCTATAAATCCAAAACCTTCTCTAAGAAACAATATTTTAAAAGTCGCGGGCACAAAACAAGGCGTTTTATTTGATATTGGTCGAGGCGTTGGCCGTATGCCCCTGGATTTTTAATTTTTCGTATTTTATAAATCATTATAATAGAAATAAATATCAAAAGAAGGTAAAATTACATAAAAATTAATAAAAAAATTTAAGAAAATATAAAATAAATATAAATGTATATAGAACGATTATCTTAAGCACTAATCATAATTAGCAATTAATTTTGAACTCTTTCATCTAATAAAAACTAACCATACTTTTAAAAAAATAAGTAGAAATATATAAACTAACTTGAAAGGGCAAAAGAGCTTGAAAAGAAAGAAAAGTGAAGAAGGAACCTACAATCAAAAGCGTGAACTAGAGCAATAATAAAGGATGATGCGTTTTTGCTTCGTATTTTGCAAATTGAACTTTTCCTTTACCCAATAGAACGCGAAGAGAAAGAATAAAAATTAGGGCTAAGATAAAAAAGATCTTTTGACATTTAAGTTTAAATATTTTAAAATTTAATAACAAGCCGATATTTGTGTTTTTTAGCAATTCTATTTCTAATTCGGGGAAGTTTTCGGGGCTTATGCCCCAAAGTAAAAACTCGCTCAATGATTAGGCGTACGTCTAGAATAATGGGGCTAACGCCTTGCGATACTTCTCCCAGTTGGTTTTGATACGTTTTTTCTATCTCTCGACCCGGGATTCGCCTCAAAAAACACTTTTTAAAATACTGTTAAAAAGTAATTAAGTTAATTAGTGCCTTTGTTAATTACATCCTGAAAAGACTTACATGTGATATCCTAAAGAGGATACATGCAAAAATTATTTAAAAATAATGATTATTTACATGTCAAAATCTTTTCTCTTGCTTAGATTATACGAAGAATTAATTTAAATAGTCGTTCGATGTAATATATATATATATTCACTGTATAATTTATGTATACTACTGACTAGAAAAAATAATTGTAATTCCGCCGGACTATTTGTGTAAAAATCCCTAGTTTTAGTCTATTTTCAAACTGGAGAAGGGCTTACATGATCAACCGAATTGGTAGTGCTTTGGTTGTCCACAGCATCATTGGAGTCCATTTGCAGTTTCTTCTTGAGCTCCAAGTTTCTAAGAAGTTTTGACTCCAATTTATCCACTTTGGCTTTCAGTTCATTGATATAGGCCACGGCGTCTGATAGCAATGAGGCTTTGTCCATTCTCGTAACTTGCGGAACCACCGAGCGCAACGCGTAGAATCGGTGGTTGAGTTTCTCCCTCCTCTGCCTCTCCGCCTCTACGTGGTTCATTTGCTTGTCGCAATCTTCTTCTGGCTTTCTTCCCCTTTTCTTGTAGGTCCTTCTCTGCAACGCGAATTAGTAAGTTTCAGAATTTAAAGTCAGCTCGTTTGGAATGACTTATTTCTTAGAACGTGTTTGATGTGACGAAAGTCATTTAATTTTTAAAAGAATATTTTTTATGAGGAAGTCATCTGTGAAGTTGGTTATAAGAGTTCTCCACAGAAAACATTTTTCATCAAACCGAGAAAAATGATTTCTCTCTTTTATACATACGGAAGTCATTGTTCAATGAGAAGCGAAGCCAAGACTTAAAATTTATGAGTTTGAAATTTTAGTTCTTTTAAGTTATTAGTTCTAAATTAACTATTTTAATGTATTCAATAATTTCTTAAGACAAAAACTATTCGATTGAGCCGAACCCAACGTGTTCTCTATATATGGAGAGAGAGAGTTGAAAGCAATAATTTCATAACCCACCTTAGATCCAACTCTGCTTTTCTTCACCGGATGATCTAATAATTGACAATCTGAAGCCGATAGCTCTGAATCTGGAAATGAAACATGGCTTGTTGTGGCTACCTCTTCGAATTTTTTCAGCTTTGATTCCTGCTTTTTGTTACTGTTTTTCTCTGACTCTTGACCATCTTCTTGCAAGCCGGTGACAAGATCAATATTAGGAAAATAAATGGTATTTTGGTCAGGAAAGTTATAAATTGGACCATTTTCTTGATCTGAAGAAAACAGAGACTTGACTTGTTGAACCAAGCTCCAATCCTCTTTGATTATATCACTCGAGCCCAATTCGAGCACCCCATTTGAGATTGAAACATAAACTAGAGTTTTAACGCCATTGTTCTGAGCTTCTTTAGCCCTTTCGCAGCTACAAAACTGAAGTTGTTGTGCCCCTGTTAGCCACACAAAAGTAGCAGTACTAAAAGCTTTTCCCATAACCCCTTCATTAACAGAAAAAGACTCAGCCAGTGACAACACGTAGAACCATTCTATTTCTTTATTGGTCCCCTGAAAATAGCCATCGCCCCAAGTTAAGAGGAGGCTTCCATCGTTATCTTCATTGGAGGTTCGCCAGAAAATGGTGTAAGCCCAAGAATCTGTTTGACTATTGAGAATATATTTAAGCTTCTGTTGAAGAGTTGATGGCTGATTTTCTTGAGAAATTAAGGCTGGTACAGAAAATGATGATGATGAGGGGAAAAATACGTCATTCATTTTCTGTAGTAATTTTGTTTAGATTATTAGATATGATGATGGAGGAGATGGAAAGGAGAGATGAATAGTTGAAGAAGGACGATGAGGGAAATATGATTGCAACTTATATACATGGACTGTACAGTTTTGGTTTAAATCATACACTTAGGGGTGTTTGGTAGGATGTATCACGGAAAATAATATTCTTTCAGTTTCAATTTATGTGAACTTATTTCTTTTTTAGTCCGTGGAAAAAAAATGGCCCCTTTCATTATTTGGAAACAATTTACCTTTAAGCAATGATTTATAGTCACACAAAATATATATGCCTCATTTTACGCCACAAGTTCAAAAGTTCAAAAGTCTTTTCTCTTTTCTTAAACTCCGTGCCCAGTCAAATGAGTTCACATAAATTGAAACGGAGGGAGTATATGTATTAGCTTTGGCATTATTAATTGATGTTTAGTGTAAAGTATATATATTTCTATGTATATCACCTCATATTTGGCTTTTGTTTTGTGAAAGTAGGATGTTAATTGCTACGATTCATGTTAATTTAAAGTGTTTTTATTTGTAGGAATGAGTCGGGAGCAATTGGGGGAGAAACGAGCAAGGATTAAGCCGAAACGGAGCAAAAACAGACAAGGGGGAAATTTGGCGCCACAGGCAGCGCCTGGCGCCAGCTGTGGCGCTGAATGCAGAAACTTCAGAGACTTCACTGGACACAGCGCCCTGGTGGGCGCCTGGCGCCACCCAGGGCGCCGATGACGCGGACTTCGCCTATTTTGCCTAGGACTCTGCTATTTTCATCCCTACACCTCCCAAACACCTATATAAACAAGTCTAAACCTAATTGGAAGGGAGGGACGTGATTTTGGGAGCAAAAACACAACACGGAATCAAGCGGAAGCAACAATTCTCAGTTTCTTCATCATTTCTAGTATTCTTACAATTTATTCAAGAACTTATATATTGGGTTGATTAGATCATGAGTGGCTAATCACCCATTGTTCTGGGGTTGTGATTAGCCATGAATATTGTTGTTTGATATTAACGATACTTTGATTATAATTCACTAATATATGGTTGTTTCTTCAATTCTATGTTTAATTGCTTAATTGTTTGGCCAGCACTTAGGTTCTATCAACTATCTATGCTATGTTTGGGAAACCATGTTTAGATTAGAGAAGAGTTGAAGAGGGCATGTTCTTAACCTTTAATGGGGGCGGATTCGTGGTTAGGATAGTGATATACTTAATCACCATGCTTAATTAAATATCGTATTTTTATTGTGTTCTTAATAGGTTGATTCCATAGCAATATAAGCGTTAATCTATTGAGAATAGGCGAGTAGTACTTCGGAAGAAGGCTATGAGAACGTTTATCGATTAATTAGCAACCATTAGTGAATTATATGAAATGGAGAGTTAATTAGAATACAATAAGATTGGTGAATTAATCACAACCCTGGAATGTTGTCTCTATTGATTAAACAACAATTAATTAGTTATTCGATAATATAGTTATAAATAGAATTGTAGTTTACCGTAATCAAAATTATTGAACTTGAATTTTGCTTGATTGAATAGCAATATTAGTGTGTTAGTAAGTAGTTGATATAAGTCCCTGTGAGTACGATATCTCGACTCAAAATCCTATATTACTTGTCGACCATGTATACTTGCGTGTGCGTTAGGGAGCAACATTAATCCCTTGTTTGATAGTGTTTTTTAATTTATGTATAATTAATACCTTTATTAGCTTATTCAGTACTATTCTTATACATATCAAACCATAACATTATCAATACAGTGAATTTTTGATAGATGGATAAGCATGTATAAAGATAGAATTGCCCTTAATACATCGCACCAAACAATCAATAAGAAATAGTCTCAATATAACTAATTCCAACATTATTGATATACCATATTCAGTACTATTCTTATACACCCTAGGGGCCGTTAGGTAGGATGTATTAGGGAATTTCTTTTGTATTAGCTTTGGTATTACTAATCCGTTATTTGGTTTTTTTTTTTAATAAAAAATTGAGTTTGTTGTTGTTGTTGTTGTTTGGTAATTTTTTTTAAACCTATTTATAACTAATACTTATATTAATTATACATCCTATTTAGTATTATTATTATTATACATAGCAAACTATGGCAAGCCATACCATGTTTAATACATGGATAAGTATGTATAAAGATAGAACTATCTTTTCAAAACGTTTTTCAAATCATTTCCAAAGAATGTGGAGGGTATTTTTGCAAACAAATAAATTTTTCCAATACGTATGCAATGCATCTTGTTTTTAATACACCAAACCAAACAGTCGCTAAGAAATAATCCGGATATAACTAATTCCAGCATAACTAATCTCATCATTACTAATCTCACCGTTGCTAATACACCTTATTCGGTATATTATTATACACCCTACCAAACAACTTGGGTAAATTTTTTTTTTTTATACCAATGAATTTTAAATGAAAAAATGATACTGTATAGTCGTTGTAAAGGTAATAGACGAAAAATATATAAAATATATATTTTTTTGTATATATATACATTCTGTATGTTATGTACAAAAATTATACAAGTTTTATACATTTTTCGGCTGCCAGCTGTAAATAGTTTCTGGCACGGATTAAAAGTGATAATACCCCTTTAAAATTGTTATACTAGGTATAGGTTACAAACTTTACCAAATTATTAATTACTTAATATTTATCAAAAGATTTACTAATAATTACTTAATAAAAAATCTGATTATATAAATAATTTATACATAATCATTGCAAAGAACTTAAAACACGAACTCCTTTTTTTTTTTTTTAATGTAGTTAGTGTTTCTAACTGATTATAGCAGATCATTTACTGTATTTTGTGTTATTAAATTAAATAATTACCATAGGAAAATACGCATATTTATGTCAGTAACCTAAGTTAATGATGTCAAAATTGTACATATCAATACACAAAGGTTTAAAACCGCTAAAATATGCAGAGAGCTACGTCTTGGTTAGTAGTAGAACGTCATCATGATCAGAAATGGTAGGTTGAAACTAAAGCTTCTTGCTTGTACAGTACTATGTTTGCACGTCATTGATTACCTCGAAATTTAAACTCACGTTTCAAGCCTACCAATAAAAAATTAGGGCTCAATCTATATTTTTAAATAAAATAATATAGAACTCCTGGACCGCCATTGTGAATTTGGTGTTGAAAAAGTTTCCGGAAAAATAGTTGGGAAAAAGTTTTTCGGAAAGTTCATTTTAGAATTTTTCACGTGTTCGAGCAATATTTTGTGAAAAATACTTTTAATTTTTAAAAAAAATAAATTTTAGGTTAGAAGAGGTGGATTACAAAGAGAAACTATTTTTTTGTAATTTGCAGACCTCTTCGAAAATATTGGCATGGATATATTTTGAAGTTAAAATATTTAATTGAACCACAGCTCTTTCTTAAGCAGCCAAGTTGACCATAAGTCCATAACCAAAGGCCATATGACAATAAACTTATGTTCTATATCTTTGATTTGAGTTATTAATAAATCCAAATAGACTTGATTCTATTTAAGATCGAATCATGCCTCAATAAAGGAAACATGTCTTATTATTCTCTATCTCATGATGTCTTGGCCATTCTTTAATCTTTTTAATTATTTGGTGTTTTAGCTTATACTTTAATTAATTTGAATTCACGTCATATTTAATATTTTAGTATTCCCAGCTAGAAATAACTCAATTTCTCCTGACTTAGAACTCTAGAAGCGATTCCTTGGCTTAGTTACTTGATTCTCTGTCTTCCTCTATTGTCTCTTTTCTTAATTGTCTTCGTGGTATATGTCGTAGCTGTGTGCTCTAAAACCTTAAGGGGTCGTTTGGTAGGCCGTATTAAACAAAATAATCTCCGTATAAAAATTTAATCCGTCCAATACCATGTTTGGTTGGTCAATTCAATTTACTCCTACCTAATACATGGATTAGTTATACCTCATATGAGGGATTAACTAATACCATGGAAAGGAAGGGATTACTAATCCATGGATTAGCTATACATGGATAAGACTTAAAATTACTAAATCCAAACTTATACATTGCATAATTAATTTTTAATACAATGAACCAAACACTTGATAAAAAATAATCCCAACACTACAATCCCTGCATTACTAATCCCTGCACTACTAATCCCTGCATTACTTGTGTTCGTACCAAACGACCCCTAAATAGCAAAATCATGTATTTGCTTAAGAGTTTGAACAACATATGTAACAAATGTATGACGTGTGTAAATGCAGATTGAGGAATAGTTTAGTAGTCTTTTACTTGCGCGCAGTATGGTATCTTTTTCATTCTCAAGTCTTAAATTTAAAACTTCTTATTAAAGGTGATAGAATTGTTAGGATCGATATAATCAGGTGTCATATACAAGTTAGTAAAACAAATCTTGAACGATGACAAATCAGGCAATAAAAGAGAAATATATCAAAAGAGACATAGATATTTAACGTGGTTCGGCCACTTGACCTATGTCCATAGGTAGAGAAGAACAATCCATTATATGAAAGAAAGTACAACATATCGAGAGAACAACCTCACAAAGAGGCAAACACAAGTGGCATGCTAACACTTGTCCCAAAATTTTCCTTCAAACAAGACTCTCAAGCTCCATGTGGCTACATTATAGATGCTACTGAATGAGAAGAAATGATCCTCTTATAAAATTCCAAGCTATTTCCTTCAAGAAAGGGACTAGCCAAAAATGAAAGAGTTATAATTTCCATCTAAACTTTGAACTAGAAAAAACGATTCTCAATTTATAAAATTCCAAGCTTTCTCCTTCGAGAAAGGGACTGACCAAATTTGAAAAAGTTATAATTTCCTTCTAAAAAGGAAAACCCAAATCAAAACGAACACCTAACAAGAATTGTTTACCCTTAATATTGGATAACAATTGAATTTATAGCGGGTTTAAGGATCTGTAAATTCTTTCGCTATCAAATAAAGGCGAAATTCATGGACTTAGAATTGAGATAAAAATAGAGTAATCAAACTGGCACTCAATAAGAAGTTATAAAAAGAAGATAATAGAAAAGATGATGAAGAACATGTATATTTTCTCGTCTGGCCAAAAATGTCCCAAAAAGGGAGTGTCTTCCACCCTTATAAACCAATCTTCCCGCCTAGGGAAGCCTAGAAGTCTCTATATTTAATTCACATGGGTAAGTGCAAAGGTTACATGGGTGAGTGCAAAGGTTACAATGAAAGCTATCAACGGATTACAAAGAAGGCCTCATTTATTATGAGATTTAATACACTTAATACTCCTAAAATAGCAGTACGAGCATCATAAAGAGATATAGATGAAGATCTGCCGGGAGGCAAGGCGTAAGGGATAAGGATCGATCCTCGATCGTGTGATCTTTTCTGAACCGATTTCGATCCTCATGTTTGACTTCGTGATTTCAGCCCAAGCACTTTGACTTCGGTAGTCTCCGACCCGGCTTTACGACTGTTAACCCAATACAGATAGTCCCCTCGTTTATTGGAGAGTTAAGACAATAAACGACGTGAAATTTCCCTTGACTTATGGTTATCAATCAAACGATCGATAATGTCTTATACCGGGTTTCAGAAACCCTTTTTATCGACGTCTCCTGTTCTAGAGCCTCCCTGTGTGACGGCCTAGCAATGATGCACTAGTACAGGTAATCATCACCTGTTTTTTGCAGTGGTCTATTCTCTTACATCGCATTTAATGCTTTACGTCTCAATTGCCACTCGTATCTCAACCGTCATTCGCGTTGTACTCTGTGCCGCAGTTCTCTGAAATAGTTTAAATACTACCCTTTGGGCTTGTTTCGTCTCTTTATTTTCCGTTGTTGATCCATTTATTGCTTTTTCGCTGTTCATCTTCATCACTTCAAGAATTTTCTCTGAAAACATTATACTTCTCTTCATCATTATGGCGAAAACTTCCAAATCCGTACCACAACGCCAGTCGTCCCCCGCTCGATCTGTTGACAGGGCCGAACCCCTTGACATAGAAGGATCTTCCACAGAACCTCCATTGAATGCCTTTGTTCACCGGACGTTATATAGGCGTAGATTTCAAAGTTGAGAAATCATCTTCCGTGCCTGGTCGAGGTGAGCCAGTTTCCGATTATGTTAGTACTATCACTCCACAACACCTGGACCGGGTTAAGGACGACTGCTATTGGAAAGATAAAGAAGTAATCTCACCATCCCCTGAGGAATCCATAACCACACATGTAGAGGGATATATCAGCGTTTATACATATCCTTTCACGTTTGGGCCTTTAGATCCCATAGTTGTAGACTTCTGCAAAAGATACCAAGTTACTCTTGCTCAAATTCATCCTTCTATCTGGCGTATTATTTATCTTTTCCGCTTTTTCATATATAAGATCGAGGGAGGCCATCCTTTTAGCCTCGATCATTTGCTTAGGTTGTACAGTCCCCGGATGTTTCGAGGGGGGCTAATTAAATTAGTTCGTCGGGCCACTAAGGCCCCCTTTTCAAGTATAGATGAAGATAGGGATAGGGGTTGGATGAGTCGATTTGTTCGGGTAAAGACCTCCGATTTGATTCCTGCTGAAAGCATGCCGTTTCCGGAGAGATGGAATATGTCGCATAAGTATTTCTGTATCTCCCTGTATGAGTTTTCGCCTTCGATCGTTGATATGTCATTGACTCGTGACTATGCACAGCTGTTCGACAATCGCCGGCCATGATCGACGATTTGAAAGGTTGGGTCAGAAAGATTGTGGCCCAGAGACCATATTCCGAACGAGCTTGGAGGGAAATATCCAAAGGCTTGTGGGAAGCCAAGAACCACGGTGCGATCTGTACATGCTTGATTTTATTTAGTTGATTGAAGCTGATACCTGATAGCTAACCAAGCTCATTTTGCAGGCCTGTCGAGAGAT
>MCJB01049584.1:0-30907 GCA_002018475.1 Nicotiana obtusifolia | reverse complement strand
CCAACATTCGCCAAAATGCGTTGAATTGTCCTACGGACTTCCAATTTTAAATCCGGACATACGCCTAAGTCCGAAATCACCATACGAAGCTATAGCAACTCTCGGAATTCCATTCCGACCCTCTGATCAAAATCTCGCCTAACAACCGGAAATCGCCAAAATACTAACTCCACCAATTCAAGCCTAATTCTACATGGGACCTCCAAAACCAATTCCGATCACACTCCTAAGTCATAAATCACCTCCCGAAGCTAACTGAACCACCGGAACTCACATCCGAGTCCTCTAACTCATAAGTCAACATCTGGTTGACTTTTTCAACTTAAACCTTCTTAAAAGAGACTAAATGTCTCATTTCTTACCAAATTCACTCCGAACGCAAACTATTCAACTCGATCACATGAAACACGGATAACGAAGCATAATGAGGTGGAAATAGGGGAAACAGAGCGGTAACTCGTGATACGACTGGCCGGGTCGTCACAAGTATATATGCCCAATCCTTTCGGGCCACTTGACACGGTCCTTTCTGTATAATAGGTCTAGATCAGGAGATACTTGTACCCATTTATCATATAATTCCTTGAATTGGGTAGGCAAGATTGCAATCGTTGGTCCATGATACGTCCACCAGTTTAAGAACCAGTTAGGAATAAGTTTTGCGAAATTTTTCTGACATACTTTTATAAACCAAGTATGTTTATGTCTTTCATTGTTATAATAGAGAGTATAGCTGAATGCCTGGATATAATCCCAGTAGGTACAATTTACCTTTATTGCAGTATCAAGAGTAATCTGTCTTTCCCTCATAGTGGAAAGCCCCCATTCTTCAGCAGATATAATCTTCTTAATAATAAATTTTGAGAAGTTATAAACTTTCTCGTTACTAAAGTGTTTGAAATGGGATATTTCAACACTTTCAGTATTTGTCAGAATGTTTTCATAATAATTGCGGGTCTTGTATGACTGGCCCGGAAAGTATAAATTTTCAGAGAAATACCTTTGAAGTAACTCCCAAGGTTCATTTCTTCTGTCAATATCACTATCTTCAACAGGAAGTATAATTTCTTGTTTTTGCAATTTTTCATAGTTCTTTATATCATAAGAACTTTCCATAGATATGCTCGCATAAGTATCACTTTGCAGTTTCGATTGATTCTGTATATAATTCTGCAATGCCTCATATAATGGGCTTTCTTTAGGGATATCTCCCAAATTAATAGATCCTGATGAAGATGCTTCATCTTATTGAGAGATTTTCTCATTCACAAGGGTTCTATTTCCCATTTGTATAATTGAATTTGAATAGCTGCCTCTGGACGTTGTATGACTTCCTCCTCGGCCGTTATATCGGCATTGACTTCTTCCTCTTCCTCGGTTGGAAGAAGACTGAGATGGCCATTCCGGCCTCATCCTGCATACCAAGTAAATTTGATTAATTTTTATTTAAATATTCTCTAATAAGAAAGTCAGGTAAGGAATTATCAATTCCCTTTTTATATTCAATATCGAAACCAAATGGAGCCAATTGGGCTTGCCATCTTGCAAAAATAAATTTTGAAACGTCATGCTTAAAATCTTTATTAAACATAAATTTGACAGCTTGGGCGTCTGTTCTTATTAAGAATCTTTGATTATACAAATCATCTTGAAATTTAATAACAATTTAACTATAGCAAGCATTTCATGAGCCACAGTTGCATATTTCTTCTGGCCCTCAGTCCATTTTCCTGAATAATATCTAATAAGATATTCTCCCTTATCCATTAGGATTACCTGCTTAAGGATTCCTCCAAATCCAATATCTGAAGCATCGGTTTCAATAATTTTTTGCCATGGAGGATTGGCAAGAGTTAAATAGGGTAAACAACTGACTTTCTTTTTAACAAGTTTAACAATATTGGTATGCAAATCAGTCCAGGGCGATTTATAACCCTTTTTCAATCTTTCATAAAGAGGTGCCAAATCTTTAGACAAATCTTTTTATAAAAGGAGAAATATAATTTAAACTTCCCAAAAATCTTTGTAATTGAGTTCTATCTGTAATAACATGAGGAAATTTAGAGGCAAATTCGATAGCACGTTGAATAGGAGTTATTTTTTCCTGGCAAATATAATGTCCAAGAAATCTAACATTAGTCCGGCGGTAGTCCGCTCGACGGTGATAGACCTTATCAAGAGAGTATCCTTGTCTTTAAACAAGAATCAAAATTAAGAAAAATTATTATCTGAACTATGTAAATTTAGTATATGAATTAATAGCTGTATGGTAATACTTTTACCTAAGCATGGGGCCTGTCTAACGGGATCTTGAGATTATGTGTAGAGGATACCTTTTTAGGGGCTTCCCGGGATAATCACAGCCCTACAACAACAAATAACGGACTTTTTTCACTGGGCAACTGTACATAGCCGCTAAGGCAAATCCAAAATCTGTAGTAATACAGGTATTACCTTTGCTGCCTTTCAATGATTTATTGATGATGAGGTTGCTAGCAATGATATTAAAGAAATTAATTGTCACGACCCGAATCCCAAACCCGGTCGTGATGGCACCTCTCGTGAAGACAAGGCCAGCCAATTCGAACCATAACTCATTTTAAGCAGTTAATTTAACAAGAAAACAACACAACATAGTTTAATAGCAGTCATTTGCGGAAAAACATAGTGAACCATCCCAATAACAACCCAAACTGAGGTGTCACAACGTCATGAGCAACTAATGAAATCCTAATAATAAGATTACTATTACAATATCACTGGCACAATTGTTTGAAGAAAGTGAAAACAACAAATAAAAGAGATACGGGGCTGCGGACGCCAACAGCTACCTCGTAGTCTCTGAATCACCGCTCTGGCAGTCGTAGTCAATGCCTCGGAGCGGAATCAATAACGCCTAAATCTGTACACATGGTGCAGGGAGTAATGTGAGTACTTCCAACTCGGTGAGTAATGCATATAAATAATGAATGAAAGTAAGGAAACACGTAAAGCACAAGGCAATGCATAATGAAGCAGTAAACCATTATTTGAAAACAGTAAATCAATAAGAAACCATTTAAAAATCTTCCCAGCTCTGGTTACCAGTTGTCATTGTTACCAACTGTAACCTACAGTTGTCATTGTTACCAACTGTAATTATCACAATGGGTACTCGCGCTCACTGGGGATGTACAGACTCCGGGAGGTGCCCCTTACGGCCCAAGCGCAATATCATATCTCGTGGCGGCGTGCCACCCGATCCCATGACGGCGTGCCACCCGATCCGTTTATATCATATCCGTGGTGGCGTGCCACCCGATCCATTTATATCATATCTGTGGCGGCGTGCCACCCGATCCCCTGGCGGCGTGCCACCCGATCCATTTATATCATATCCGTGGCGACGTGCCACCCGATCCATTCATATAAAATCCCATGGCGGCGTGCCACCCGATCCATTTATATCATTTAAAATGTCATCTAAATCTCAAAACTGAGTAAAAATGGTTGTTTTGTAAAAACAGTGGAAAACAACATGAATGAGTTCAAGTAATGAATCAGACAGTGAGGAAACAGTGATAACTACCCCTAAAGGGTTTAAATAACCGGCACGAAGCCCAAATATGGCAATCAGCCCAATTCATGACGATATCAAATAAGTTTCAATCAAATATATAGTAAAAATCATCAATCGGGATGGACCAAGTCACAATCCCCAGTAGTAAACGACCCCACGCTCATCATCGAGCACGTGCCTCACCTCAATATAGTAGTACGATGTGCAATCCGGGGTTTCAAACCCTCATAACATCATTTACAATCACTACTCACCTCGAACCGGCTAAATTTCTAGCCCACGACGCCTTTGCCCTTCGAATTGGCCTCCACGTGCGTCGAATCTATCCAAATTCAGAACAATTACGTCACATTATGTTGAGGGAACAAAGCCCACGCGAAAACAATCAATAAATACTAAGAAATTCCATAATTAGCAAAACCCCGAGCCCCGGGCCCACTTCTCGAAGTTCAAAAATTTTCTCATCAACGAGTTCACCCATACATAAATTATCCAATTCCGACATCGGATTGGCTTTAAAATCTTAAATTTTCGTTCTTGGAAGATTTGGTAAAAAAAGTCTGATTTTTCTTCCATAGATTCATGGATTCATGATGTAAATGAGTATGGAATCATGATCTATGAAGGATTTATGATAAAGAACACTTACCTCCTTTAAATTTGTGGAAACCCCTCTAAAAATCGTCCAAACCGAGCTCCCCCAACTCTATTTTGTCAAAATGGCCAAAACCCCCGTTTTTATAGTACTTTTCTGCCTCGGGCGCCACAGGTAGCGCCAGGCGCTGTCTGTGGCACTGGTTCCAGTAGCCACAGAATTCCTGGCACAGAAATAGGCATAACGTTCTCATACGATGTCCGAATTGGACGATTCTTTTTACTATGACTCCGAAATTTCAATACGGATCTAATGCTTCAATTAAAACTGAATGTGGAGCCCATTTGCATATTATGATACCACTTATTCATGAAGAGACGACATCGACACATTCTTGAAATGCCCAAGTTAAATTCCATCAACCATCCAAAATCCATTCAAGGCCCTCGGGACTTCAACCAAATATATCAACAAATCTTAAAACATCATACGGACTTAGTCGAGGCCTCAAATCACATCAAACAACACTAAATATACGAATCATACCCCAATTCAAGCCTAATGAAACTAACAAATTCTAACTTCTACATTCGATGCCGAAACCTATCAAATCGAGTCCGATTGACCTCAAATTTTGCACACAATTCATAAATAACATAACGGACCTATGAAGATTTTCAGAACTGGATTCCGACCCCGATATCAAAAAGTCAACTCCTCGGTCAAACTTTTCAAAAATCTTCTATTTTCCAACATTCGCCAAAATGCGTTGAATTGTCCTACGGACTTCTAATTTCAAATCCAGACATACGCCTAAGTCCGAAATCACCATACGAAACTATAGCAACTCTCGAAATTCCATTCTGACCCTCGGATCAAAATCTCGCCTAACAACCGAAAATCGCCAAAATACTAACTCCACCAATTCAAGCTTAATTCTACACCGGACCTCCAAAACTAATTCCGATCACACTCCTAAGTCATAAATCACCTCCCGAAGCTAACTGAACCATCGAAACTCACATCCGAGCCCTCTAACTCATAAGTCAACATCCGGTTGACTTTTCCAACTTAAACCTTCTTAAAAAAGACTAAATGTCTCATTTCTTACCAAACCCACTCCGAACGCAAACTACTCAACTCGATCACATAAAACACGGATAACGAAGCATAATGAAGAAGAAATGGGGGGAAACGGAGCGGTAACTCATGAGACGGCTAGCCGGGTCGTCACATTAATAATCTGATTTCTCAAAATAATTATTTGTCCTTATATGTTAAAGTTTTGGGTGAACATATTAGTTCTCTTGATTCAAAACTTGATTGTTTAATTGATTTGGTGAAAAAGATTAGTATCCCGCCTTCATCAGATCGTTCTTTAGTTATTCACTCTGCTCGAGTAATTTCAGATGAACCCTCTTCATCCACTAAGTTGGCACCCTCTATACAGAGACCTCCAGATATTACTGGTTTTAAGATTAAATCAAGAGAGTAATTAGAACAACTGGTTAATGAAAAATTAGCTGGTTTAAACCTCAAACCTCTTGAGTTAGCATCAGAGTATGCAGAAAATATTTCAAATCCTTCCAAAGATTATAGGGAAGAAACTAGATCAGAACTTAATAAGCTTAGAAAACTAGGAAAAAGATATGGAGATATGCCCAGAATGGATACATATTATTATCCTAGACCAACCCCTCAGGATGTTCTGGTTGAAGAAAGAGATTGGAACTAAACCAACACCAGTTATAACGGTGATGCTATATATGAATGGAATTTGGATGGCTTGACTGATAGGCAAATTAGTATTCTTGTACATCGTATGTTGATGTATTCTACGATCTGCAAAGCTACTTCTGAAAGAAATACAGAGGCAGTAATTTGCAAGATGATTGTTGCAGGATTTATCGGCCAACTAAGAGGCTGGTGGGATAATTTTATGATTGCTGAAGATAAATCAGCCATCTACAATGCTATTAAAACTGAACCTGGGGTAGATAACCTAGGAAGAGCCTTAGTTGCAGGTAGACAAGATTGTGTCTACACCTTGGTCTTAACTATTATTGAACATTTTAGTGGTAGATTTACCAATATGTATGAAAATATTCGTACTTTGTTAAATGGACTTAGATGAAGACATCTAGGTGAATTCCGCTGGTATAAAGACACCTTTCTTAGTCGGGTTATGGATCTACCCGAACGCAATAGTGAATATTGGAAAGGAAAGTTTATTGATGGTTTACCCTCTCTATTCGCTGAAAGAGTTAGGAAAACCCTTCGTGGAAATAATGTCCAGATTCTTTATAACACCTTCACTTATGGCAAATTTATTGGGGTATGCACCCAAGAAGGATTAAGCTTATGCAATGAGCTAAAGTTAAAGCAACAGCTCAAAATACAAAAACTAACTGAAAGAAATCAGTTAGGCGACTTTTGCCAACAATTTGGAATGGGAGATACCTCTTCCTTGAAGCAGAAAAGAAAGAAATGAAAGAAAGGAAATGATAAAGATGATTATTACCAAAGGAAAGGTAAAATAAGACATCATCGATCAAAAGAAGAGAGATATGCTCGAAGACAACATCGCAAAGAAAAACAATTCGTAAAAAATAGATCTAAACGAGATCTAAAGGATATAGAGTGTTATAGATGTGGTAAATTTGGTCATATTGCCCCAAATTGCAAAAAAGAGAAGATTAAAGCTCTTGCCCTGGAAATGGATGATAAATCCAAAGAAAAAATCCTGCAGATTATGGCAGAAACTTCGACAGACGAATATGAGAGTGATTATACTTCCTCCGCTTCCTCTGAAACATCTATTAA
This sequence comes from Nicotiana obtusifolia, assembly GCA_002018475.1. NCBI lineage: Eukaryota > Viridiplantae > Streptophyta > Magnoliopsida > Solanales > Solanaceae > Nicotiana > Nicotiana obtusifolia. The sequence continues at coordinate 23,930 of MCJB01049584.1, read as the reverse complement.
ATTATTTGATTTGCCTGATGATAATACTTGTGATAAATGTGATACTTGTAATGGTGAATGTTCTTGTGATAATTTGGATTTTTATAAACTACAATCCCAATTTCAAAATGATTTCGAGCTAAAATCGATTACTTCTGATAATATTTTAGATTTATTAAAGGAAGTCACGGATAATGCTTTACGTGAAAAAATTATCAATATGGCTTCTAGTTCTACATCAAAACCGGCTGATAAGCCTATTCGAAAAGGAGATATACTGGACGAAGCTCTATATTCTATGGCTGAAGTTCAAAAAAGACTTTTAGAAAAGAACTCACCACAAAATATGAATCTTTCCAGCTATACTTCTTCAATGGATAATTTAAAATTTGAAGTTGAAAATTAAAAAATGAGATTAAATCTCTTAAAAAAAATCAAATGATTTTAGATCATTGAATAGATCAAATTGAAAGAAATACTATTTCAACTGGTCATATTGCTGATGATAAGAAAAAGGGAATTATTTTACCTGACAAAAATGATTTTGATGAAATATCTGAATTTTCTAAAAAGGCCATTTCTGATCATAATCACGATTTATTTTTAGGAATGATGCAAATAGTTACTTCTCATAGATGGTATGTTAAGTGTACTATTTTGATTGATAATAACTTTTCAATTACTGAAACTGCTCTTATTGATAATGGTGCTGATATGAGTTGTATTCAGGAAGGAATAATCCCCACTAGATATTATCAAAAGACTTCTCATAAAATTAGTTCTGCATCCGTTGATAGAATGAAAATAGAATATAAACTGCCTAATGCATATGTCTGCAAACATAGGGTTTGTATTCCCCATTTTTTTATTCTTGTTAAAGATAAATTGTTTCTTCTATTATATTAGGAACCCCTTTCATACAAGCTATTTACCCCTTTACTCACATTGATCATAATAGGTTCGATGCTACTTATATAGGTAAGAAGATTTCTTTTCAGTTTATAATTGAACCTTTTACAAGAAATATAAATGCTTTGATAGATGGAAAATTGTTTCATATGAATTCATTACAGCATGAAATTTATAGCATGTCTATAGATGATACATTGAAGTTTGCTAAAGTTCAAGAAAAGGTTAAACTTATTTCTGAACAATTTGCTATATCTATTTGTGCTGATCATCCTAGTGCTTTTTGGAATAGAAAAAAGCATGTTGTTTCTCTTCCATATGAAGAAACTTTTTCAGAGAAAAATATTCCTACTAAATTTCATCCTTGCCAAATGAATTCTGAATTGGTTGAATTCTGCAAAAAAAAAAATTGATAATCTTTTGCAAAAATTTTTGATTAAACCATCTAAGTCTCCATGGTCTTGTACTGTTCTATGTAAATAATGCTGCAGAAAAAGAACGTGGAATACCAAGGTTACTAATTAATTATAAACCTTTGAACAAAGTTTTAAAATGGGTTAGGTATCCAATCCCAAACAAAAAGGATTTGCTTTCGAGATTATATGATGCAAATATATTTTCGAAATTTGATTTAAAATCTGGATATTGGCAGATTCAATTATTTAAATAGCATGCATACCGAACTGCTTTTAATGTTCCTTTTGGACAATATGAGTGGAGTGTTATGCCCTTCGAATTAAAAAATGCTCCTTCTGAATTTCAAAAAACTATGAATGATATATTCAATTTTTATATGAATTTTATCGTTGTCTATATTGATGATATTTTTGTTTATTCGAAAACTTTAGAATTGCATTTCAGACATCTTGACATCTTCAAAAGAATTGTTATACAAAATGGTTTGGTCATATCTAAACCAAAAATGAGTTTTTATATTTCTTGGACATTATATTTGCCAGGAAAAAATAACTCCTATTCAACGTGCTATCGAATTTGCCTCTAAATTTCCTGATGTTATTACAGATAGAACTCAATTACAAAGATTTTTAGGAAGTTTAAATTATATTTCTCCTTTTATAAAAAGATTTGTCTAAAGATTTGGTACCTCTTTATGAAAGATTGAAAAAGGGTTATAAATTGCCCTGGACTGATTTGCATACCAATATTGTTAAATTTGTTAAAAAGAAAGTCAGTTCTTTACCCTGTTTAACTCTTGTCAATCCTTCATGGTAAAAGATTATTGAAACCGATGCTTCAGATATTTGATTTGGAGGAATCCTTAAGCAGGTAAACCCAATGGATAAGGAAGAATATCTTATTAGATATTATTCAGGGAAATGGACTGAGGCCCAGAAGAAATATGCAACTGTGGTTCATGAAATGCTTGCTATCGTTAAATGTGTTATTAAATTTCAAGACGATTTGTATAATCAAAGATTCCTAATAAGAACAGACGCCCAAGCTGTCAAATTTATGTTTAATAAAGATTTTAAGCATGACGCTTCAAAATTGATTTTTGCAAGATGGCAAGCCCAATTGGCTCCATTTGATTTCGATATTGAAAAGGGAATTGATAATTCCTTACCTGACTTTCTTACTAGAGAATATTTAAATGAAAATTTATCAAATTTACTTGGTATACAGGATGAGGCCGGAATGGCCATCTCAGTCTTCTTCCAACCGAGGAAGAGGAAGAAGTCAAGGCCGATATAACGGCCGAGGAGGAAGTCATACAACCTCCAGAGGCAGCTATTCAAATTCAATTATACAAATGGGAAATAGAACCGTTGTGAATGAGAAAATCTCTCAATAAGATGAAGCATCTTCATCAGGATCTATTAATTTGGGAGATATCCCTAAAGAAAGCCCATTATATGAGGCATTGCAAAATTATATGCAGAATCAATCGAAACCGCAAAGTGATACTTATGCGAGCATATTTATAGAAAGTTCTGATGATATAAAGAACTATGAAAAATTACAAAAACAAGAAATTATACTTCTTGTTGAAGATAGTGATATTGACAGAAGAAATGAACCTTGGGAGTTACTTCAAAGGTATTTCTCTAAAAATTTATACTTTCCGGGCCAGTCATACAAGACCCGCAATTATTATGAAAACATTCTGACAAATACTGAAAGTGTTGAAATATCTCATTTCAAACACTTTAGTAACGAGAAAGTTTATAACTTCTCAAAATTTATTATTAAGAAGATTATATCTGCTAAAGAATGGGGGCTTTCCACTATGAGGGAAAGACAGATTACTCTTGATACTGCAATAAAGGTAAATTGTACCTACTGGGATTATATCCAGGCATTCAGCTATACTCTCTATTATAACAATGAAAGACATAAACATACTTGGTTTATAAAAGTATGTCAGAAAAATTTCGCAAAACCTATTCCTAACTGGTTCTTAAACTGGTGGACGTATCATGGGCCAACGATTGCAATCATGCCTACCCAATTCAAGGAATTATATGATAAATGGGTACAAGTATCTCCTGATCTAGACCTATTATACAGAAAGGACCATGTCAATTGGCCCGAAAGGATTGGGCATATATACTTCTTTTTAGAATTTTCTATCCCTTGGATTCACAAATGGATCCCAAAATTTGGTTATACCAAGAAAACATTCCTTGTATATATCGGACATATTACAATAATTTTTTGGAGAAGATGATAAAAGAGAACCGAAAAACAAACAAATTATTTGGACAAGAGACAATAGATAACATTGTCCGCAGCATAAAGGAGTATTCTACACACACAAAGACTGTACAAATTGATGACAGTCCCTTGAAGCATATTGCCAGAAAAATTATATATCAGCCTGGTAATAAAGAAGAACATATTGAAGCTTATATAAAGGAAGTTCGAAAAAACTTAATCGAACAAATTTCTAAAAAATCTGATGTATCCATGAAAAGCGATACAAGTCAGTCCATGTATGATGACTCGCAGGCTGACGAAGAGGTAGATGTTGATAAAATCTTAGAAGAAGCTGAAAAATTGATTCAGCAAGAAAAAAAAGATAAAGATGACGAAGATTTCGTAAAAAGAATGCAGAGGGCATAAGAAAAGAGGCCGACAAAATAAAATGGTAGGACCCAGTGGGTTCCACGTGATAAAGCATGACAGAGATACCTGTCACTGTGCATTGATGTAGCACAGTAAAAAATAATTTTATAAAAGGAGGCCTTTGCCTCATTGTAAAGCATCGTTGTTTTTTTTCTTTTTCTAAGTTTTTCTTTCTAGATTTTGCTCTTGAAGACAGTTTTGTAAATCCTTTGTAAGTTTTTAATTTCTGTATAGAAAAGAAGAAAATCGTCCAATCTTTTGGCACAACTACAGTGTCTCAAAGTATTTTAATTTTTGTTTTAAATTATTTATAATCTCTATGATGGCCGTGCTTATAGCCGGCTAGATATCTATCTATGTTGAATACTTTGCTGCTTGAATATACATAGAGATGAACTAGACTTTATTGAAATCAAGAGATTTTATTATATGAACTTTAAAGATTTAGTGTTAGAATTGATAGCTTGGTTCTGAGATGGTGGTACAGGCATGTATAAATACCACAGATTTTAGATTTGCCTTAGTGGCTATGTACAGTTGCCCGGTGAAAAAAGTCCGTTATTTGTTGTTGTAGGGCTGTGATTATTCCGGGGAGCCTCTAAAAAGGTATCCTGTACACATAATCTCAAGATCCCATAGTATTTATTGCATAGACAGGCCCCATGCTTAGGTAAAAGTATTACCATACAGCTATTAATTCATATACTAAATTTACATAGTTCAGATAATAATTTTCCTTAATTTTTTTATTCTTGTTTGAAGACAAGGATACTCTCTTGATAAGGTCTATCACCGTCGAGCGAACTACCACAGGGACCGATCGGATCCTGTCGTCATGGTAATAATAATAATAATAATAATAATGATGATGATGATGATGATGATAATGATAATGATGAAAGACACTATTTCAACTTGTATACACCTTATTAGTGGAAGTCCTAGCAAAAAAGTTTGCTTCATAATGTTTCCTTGTGTACTAGTCCCTCTTATCCATACTTTTTGTGAGTTGCTATTGTGGCTTATTGCTGATTGTTTTGTTGGACTTCAAGATCAAGAATATAATTAGGTGGGAACCCCAGAATACTTATCCGTATTTGGTATTTATATTAACATCAATAAACAATTCACTTAAGATATGTATTTTATTAAAAACTTTTATCACTTAGCCATGGTTAATTAATATGTCTATTACCATTAGTTTGGGACTATTAATGTTAAACTAATAGATTTGCTGCAAACATGAATAACTTTATCTATTGATTAAAGTTGCTTGCGTAATCTAGGAGTTAATCACAATAATTTACGATTCCAATCAGTGGATGCATATCCGATGAAGGATTTAGGCAGATGAGTGTTGCGCATTCATCTAAATTATATAAATAATGGTCCTCTAATTTATTTCTTTTGGGGAAACCCTATGGATTGAAAGTAGCTAGTATGATTAGGATTTCCAATTTATCACACACTTTAATATAATGTAAACTCCGATATATTATATGCTATTGGTATTTTGAATGGTTTTTAAATTGGAAAGCTGCATGACGTCGACATAAACCCAATTTTGTATGTCCAATGAGTGGTTAGTGGTTACTTGAAGCTAAGGAGCGAACTCGATAAGAAGAAAAAAAATTGATTTATTTATTAATGGCGTTACAAAATTATTTAGGGCAATTACATCTTCTTAAATAATATTATCCTGTGTTAGTAAATTAAAGAATATTATACTGAATCATGCAAGTTCCTATTCCACGTGCAGATTTTCTATTTCTCCAACATATAAGAGAAATCACGGTTTCTCTAAATTTTATTTATATAATGCTGTTAAAAGGATAGGTTGAGTCAATAATTGACCGTTAAAACAAGTTACGCAGAGTTAGAGAAAATTATTTCATGATTTCACTTATCTTATTTTTTATATTTGAATACATAACTTTCGGTCGAAAACATATTGAAAAGCCGACAATCTAATCGCACGATCAACTTTAGAAATCTATTATTCAGCTAGTAATATCTCCGTTATGAATAATAAAGAAAATATCAGAAAAAAATATACAAGCATATGGGCTGATCCTCTCTAAACAAGCTGTACCTATGAGTTGGAGAGGCCCAAATAAGTACTTTATTTTGGGCCTTTGGGCCTTAGAACTTGTTCATTTTCATCCTCACTCGCAATTTTTCTTTCTTTCTTGCTACTTGCTTTTTCAGCAAAGAATGGCTCGAAGTACTAGGTTTTCTCGTTATAAGAGCTGAAATGTGTAAGTTATTGTCGAAGTATGGCTCAAAATCCAAGGTTTCCTCGTAATTGTCTTTCCAAAACTGAAATTGTGAAACTTCCTTGCTTTCTTGTGAATGTTGTGTAAGAGAGTTGTCCCTTTCTAATTTCAATAGTCCAATCTCCAATAAGAAGGTACCTCACCTCATACAGTTTTGTTCTTTTCCATCCCTCTTTCCTTAACTCACATGTAGGGCTTAATTGTTGACATTGGTCCCTTCCTAAGAAAACATCAGTAGACTTACGCAGTGAAATTTCAGTAGCTACGTGCCTGACCTTAGTCATGTCGAAAAATCGGCCCGCACCCACCCGACTAGAGACTGGAAAATTAATTGAGTACAAAACTTCGACCATCTCACTTGGCGATGAAAGTTCATCCAAGTTACGGTATCACAATCTTCTAACTAGTCGTGCCTTTTCCGATTTAATTAGAGGGCTAATGTGTTTAGCCAAGCTATCTTTTTGTTCTTTAATCTTGGCCAATTCAAGTTTATCCAAGGCTCTTTCTATCTCGGACCTATGAACAGTGGCGGATCCAACAATAGATTTGTGGATTCGTTATAACATAATATTTCAATGTCAACATTATATATATGCGACAAAATAAATAGTAATAGAGTTAAATATGTATCTTAGAATTCACGTTCTCAATTCAAAACAATAGCATCAAAATTTTGGATTTGCCTTGTATGTAAGTGAATTCCACGGAACTTGAAAAATGTTTGTTGTTATTGCTCTTGTAGCTTAGAGAGCTATCCTTTGATCTTTTGAACACAATCCCAGTTTGTGGCTATATATGCTAGGAATATATATAGTTATTACAATCGTTTACGACATCGACAATAAACATTCACATTCTTGACTCGTAAATTCATGTGCATCAATACTCCGATCCATTATTAACCCCACTTGAATAATATAGAAGAGCAGATATCTAATAAATGAATCAAGAAAACTACATTGGAGAAAGATCATTGACATTATTAAATCTTGCAATATACTTTGAACAACAGACAGAATGTCCTTGACCTTAGCTTGTTGGGGCTTATTGTCCATCCATATCATCTTCTAAAGACATCTTCCACCATAACCTGCTGTTTTGAACAAGGTTTGCTTTACGTCTTCAGAGCTCAAAATTGTTCGATGCTCCCTTGCCTAACAAAATCCAGAGATGAAAGGAAAATGTTAATTAACATGATAAAACAATTGTTAGAGTCAATCATCAATCCATGATCTCTCAATCTCAAATTAGTTGAGATCAGTCATATGAATCTTCTATATTCATTGTGCTCTATTTGTTGAGGTTAAATTTTAGTATATATTCAGATGATTCATCACAGTTTAAATATTTTGACACTAGCCATTAACCTATCACAATTTTCCTTTTTATCCAGATTTGTAATAGGCCATAATTTGCTAAGCTACTATAACCATTACTAATAGGAGTAATAAGCAATTCAATGCACAAAGCTCCCATGACGCGTGGGGTCCCATTGAGTCTATTTTGTACAACCTATTTTTGGATTTCACTATTTTTACAGTTTGAACGCTCATAAATAGTGATCACACGACATCAACTCCTACAGTAGAGTCAAGACTCCTATCCCTAAAAGAACACACACACATATATATATATATAGCATGATTAACCGGTTCCTATTTAGCAACTGACCAAGGACAGGTTCAAGATAGATAGTACCTCAGAACAAGAAGCTTGCAATGAGAAGTCACTGAAACAGCTGATAACACATTGTTGTAAATCAAGGCCAAGTGCTTCTAGCGTGCTCATTGTTGACAACAACAATCCAGGCTTTGCAGCGCAACAGATCTCGATTCGGGTGTCCACGTTTCTCCTTTCCACCTCAAACTGCAGTATTTTCCACCCAATTTAGGAAAGCTCATTACACATTATTGATAAAGTTAACTATGGTGGTAGGACTGGTTTAATGTAAAATGTTGTACCTTAGGAGGCTTTCTCACTAGTGCTTCATTTGGCTTTAACTCCTTGAAGTTTCCTACGAATTTAATATCCTTAATTTCATCTTTCACATTATCATCTTCACGCAATGTATGGATTTTTTCTAGCAGCTCCTTCATGTAATCAATTGCGTCCCCAAGTATGGATGTCCTATCCATCTGCTCAATCAATCCATCGATTAAAACAAGTATAATAACATTTTTCAACCACAGTAACACCCAAAACCTTGGGTATAAGAACAATTATGCTTCAACCCCAAACAAATTAAGGTAGGCCATGATCTTACTAACCATTATTTATCATTTAAATTCATCTCAAACCAACATTATGTAGAATAAATAAAAATATGATTAAAGAGAAAATAAGACTTTTTTCTAATTTGAATGTTTAAAAGAAGGAACTCATTATACACTGATATCGTAAAGAATTTTGGGTAAAATATAAAACTCGCCATTATGCTGAAACTAATTTCATTCATCAACCGAAACGTATATAAAATATGTATATTTTTTGTACATAATCCACATATATATACAATAAATATTATTTTTTGGAACAATTAGTATATTTGAACATTTTATAGGAGGTTATCTACCATATTTTTTCAGGTTACTAATAGACATTTATTTATCTAATAGTGTAAACATTGAGTTAAACTAGAAGTTAAATTCATAAAAGAATGAAAAGAATGAAAAGTGAATTTACCTTACTAATTTTAGGAACAATGGATCTAAGCATGGAGAGTCGATCATTGAGTCGCTTTCTTCTCCTCCTCTCTGCCATTAGATTTTTTGAAGGTTGTCCCTCACGCTTCTTAACTTTATTCTTCTTTTCTCCAGCATTAGAAACACCCATTATTCTTGAATTGGCTTCTTCAACTTTGACATCATTAGTGCTGACGCTATTCAAGTCTTCTTGCAAGCCATTAAAATCACTAGAAAAAATGCCAAGTTCTTGATTTTCAAACATGGCTCTATTATTGTACTCATCTTGAATTTCAAGTGGCAATAGTATTGTGTCATTAATTTTATCTGGGGCAGTGAAAGAATCAAGGATTAATGGATAGGATTCTGGTGAAGTGATCAAAGGACACTGAAAGTTTGATTCTGAGGGTGTGAATAGGCCCAAAAGTGAAGAATTTAAGGCTACAAATTCTGGATTTTGATAAAAAGGTGATTCAAAAGTCCATCCATTTGGGAAAGCTTCATTTACTCCACTCGGAAAAGTGCTCCAACTTTCTCTCCTTGGAGCCAGTATTTCCTCTAAAAGATCCTGTTGAGTAAGCTCCATGTTTTTTTTTCTTCTCTCTGAAACATCAAAAAGTGCTAGCATAAAGTGGAATGGTTACAAATAATATAGTGGTGCATCTAGTTGAGGGAATATATATATAAACATATTTAATAGAGCCTTTTTCTAATAAGGAAGGAGTTAGTCCTTTTTAGGTACTTTATTGAATTAATATCACCTGGAGCATAAGATTAGAAATCTAGAGTAGAGGTACTTTTTCATTTTTGTACTTGTGAGTATTTTAATTGATGAGAATATTACGGTCTATGGCTATATGTAATATTCAAGTCGAACAAACAGAAGTTACTGGACTGAATAAATCAAAATCAAAAGGAGAAAAGTCGAATTATACCGAATTTTATTAGGTATGCTATTGATATAGGATTTTAAGAAATCAAATACCGATCGAATCGGAATATCTAAATTACCGACCGACGAACAAATTTACTCTCAAGCGGGTATTATTGAATTTAACTTCTATATATTGACACGGTAAAAAGTTCTACGCTATTATATCATTTGAGAAATTTATATATGTAATTGTACATAATAAGTAAATTGAGTAACCTCAAAATAAGACAAATAATTGGTTATATTAAATTAAACAAACTTGATGATGTGCTTTATAGTTAGATTATTCAATATTTAAGGTCATTTTCACCGAAATCTTCAATCAGAGAGAATTAATATTTAAATCCCTGTATACTGAGAGGTTTGACCAATATGTCTGAAAGGAAAAGGATATATGGACATCGGACATCGGACATCTAGAACAGTGACAGGTTCTTTGCATATATTTGTTACCTGTTTTTGTATTCATTTGAGTAGTTTAATCAGACTAATGTTTTTTGTACATTTTATTTTTACCTAGTAGGCGTTTGAACACAAGAAATTTAAAATTTTGGAAAAAAGTAAATAAGAAAATTCACGTGAAAATGGTATTTGAAAATTATAGTTGTGTTTGGATATGAATATAATTTTGGGCTGTTTTTGAATTTTTGTGAGTGAACTCAAGTGAAAATTTTAAAAAATAATTTTTTAGAGTTTTTCAAAATTCATTTATATGATCAAATACTGAATTCCAAAAAAAAAAAAAATATCTCAGAAAAAGTGATTTTTTTTATGGCCAAACGGGCCTTAGTTTTCCACACTCATTTCGCCATGCCCTAATCCTGCATTTCGTCATGTCCGTATAATTCATATGTTTTAATTACCGTATGGTAAAATGAACAGGTAAATCATATGGACAGGTAAATCAGCTAAGGTGAAAAGAACAAAGACCATTGTTTTATTTCTTGCAAGAGGTAGGCACGTAAAGCAACGTTCATAGGGTTTTGCTGTAAATTACTTGCTCCAAATCCGTTATTTTCTATAAAGATACTTTTATATTTAGAAACTTTTGTAAGAGAAATTGAAGTATTATATCAAACTTTTTAAGCTAAACATTAGAAAGAGTCAAATATTAAGACAGACAAACCTTTCAACACACTTAAATCGAATCTAGGTCATCCCTCTTTAGTAACACGTAGAAGGAAAGTGTTAAAATCGTTCCGTGTTAAATCGAGGTGCTTAAATTAGAATTTCCCATTTCGCTTACTAAACAGGCAAACATATATCTCCCCTCAAACAAACAAAAAAGGAGGTTAGTTATACAAAGACAGAGGTTCGTAATATTTAGAAAGCACAGTTACCAAGAAGGGCATCGATCAAGAGCAACATCACCTGAAGAAAAGCAAAATTGATTAACATTATTCGACCACACTTTAAGCTGTCAAATTTCCAAATATACCCACAATTCTTAACAGAGAAATCAATTAAGAAGTACTAATGACATAATTTAATATTCCCTCGGTTTCATTATATTTTTGTGTAAAGAAAAATATTATTAATATCCAACCAACCAATATATACATTCAACTCAAATCTGTACGGACTAGAGGAAATTTCCTGCTAGTCGCAAAAATCTCCCGACTAATCGATTCCCTATCTCTGTTTGCTATACAATTCCTCCATTCATTTTTTACTATCCCTATTCTCTTTTATGATGTTTTGTATATTAATCTAACTCTACACTATTGTTTAATCTATTGACATATTACCTTAGACTAGGTACTTTGTTGTTCCATATTGCATCATTCCTTGCTTGCCAGATTTTATACACCAACACTGTCAAGATTGTCATTATAAACTTCCTGCACATTTCACCTTTGACATTCCTTATTAATCTTTTTCACAGCCCGTCAAATATCTGATATATTTATCCTCAGTCCTAGCCATTCCATCAGAATCCCCAAGCATTCCTTCGAGAAAGGACATTCAAAAAATAGATGCTGAATTATTTCTATGCTTCCTCCACATATTTCACATCTTGTCTCTTGGCATACTCCAATATTTTACAGTCTTTCCCTTGTCAACAATCTTTTATGTACTGTCAGCCAGCTTATAAAACTGTGTTTTGAGATATTTAATGAATTCCAAATCCATCTAGCCCAAGGCCAATTATTCATCTCTTCTTTCCTCCAATGATATCCCTTTTGTATGGAATATCTTCCTCCTGTCTGTTGCCATTCATTCCCCACATATCCTCCCTTGAACTTTACCATTACATTGCATATTCTCTTTCAGTACCAACTGCAATTAGTTGGTGGCAAGTATTGTTTTCAACCGGTACCTTTTATGTAAATGTGATAAACCCACTTCACCGATAGATTGTCTGCCTTTTGAGTAATGTTCCACACATATTTTGCAATCGCTGCCTCATTCCATATCATACAGTTTATTATCCCTAGTCCTCCTTTTTGTTTTGGTCTAAAAACAGTGTCCCATGCAATCAAAGGAGCTTTATTAGTCTGTTGTCCCTATTCCATAAGAAATTTCTGCATATTGCAGTAAGCTTTTCTAAGACAGCCTTAGCCAGAATGAAAATCGCTGACCAGTATGTGTGTACTTGTAAAAGAACTGAGTTAATTAATTGAATTCTACCAGCATATGAAAGGTTCCTCGAACTCCAGATCTTTAGTCTAGCAGTCATTTTATCTATTAGTACTTCACAGTCCATGTTGGATATCTTCTTTGCTAAGATAGGCACCCCCAGGTAACGAAATGGTAATGCCCCTCTCTGATAACCAGTTGCCTCACATAAATCTTCAAATTCTTGGGTTTCCATGTTAGCACTGAAAATATTTGACTTTCTTGCATTAGTGCTCAAGCCTGACGCGTTAGAGAAAGACTTCATCCCTCTTAGCAACAACATTACTGACTAATAGTTGCCTTTGCAAAATAGCAGTATATCATCTGCAAAATATAGGTGATTCAGTTTTAATCCTCTGCATTTGATGTGATACCCAAAGTCTCTCATTTCAGCTACTTTATTCAAGATTCTAGTAAGATATTCCATACACACTACAAATATCAGGGGTGATATTGGATCACCCTGTCGGAGACCTCTCTTCCTTGTAATATTCCCATATAGTCCTCCATTTATTGCTATGCTATATTGAGTAGTAGTTATACATGCCACGATCCACTTAATGAGTCTCTGAAGGAAATTTATTGCATGGAGCATTTCTTCCACAAACGACCACTCTACAGTATCATATGCTTTTTTGACGTCAATCTTGATCAAACAACTCTGAGTAGTATTCTTCCTGTTGTACAATCTTACCAGGTCATGACATATCAGAATATTTTGTACAATGGTTCTCCCTGCAAGAAATGCACTTTGGTTTGCAGAAATCAGTGTACGCAGTACCATTCTGAGCCAATTACATAGCATTTTAGATATCACCTTATAAATAGTACTACACCCTACTATAGGTCTATAATCTCTCACACTGGTAGCATGTGAACTCTTAGGTATAATGGTAATCACTGTGTAATTTAGCACTCTTAGCATTTTTCCTGTTCTAAACAATTCCATTATAGCATCCACTACATCTTTACCCACCACTTCCCAACTATCTTTGAAAAACTTGCTTGTATAACCATCAGGACCTGGTGATTTTTCTCCATTGATTGCCCACAGAGCTGCCATTACCTCTCTTTCTGTAAACTCTTCTTCTTGCAATCTCGTTTGAGTTTTTGTAACTATTGGTCCTTCTCGAACCAAGCTACTATTGACATGCTCCCTTTCCCTTCTGTTAGTGCCCAACAAAGCAATGTAGAACTCAATAAAAGATTTAGCAATTGCATCCATATCAGTTACATTAACTCCTTGTGAATCAGTTATCAAAAATACTCTATTCATATTCATTATGGCTTTGATCATACTATGAAAGAATTTGGTGTTTAGATCCCTTTTTTTCAGCCACTACACCTTGCTTTTTTTACTTAGATATTGATATCTAGCTTCATTCAATCTCTTGTAATTGCTAATCAGACTTGCTTCTTCTTCTTGTAGATCCTGGTTAAGAGGCCTCTTCTACAATCTATCTTGACATTGCATTAGTTCTTCATGGCTTTATCTGCCTGCTTTTTTATATAACTGAATTTTTCTGTATTTAGCTGCTTTAGTATTCCCTTGAAATTATTTAGTTTTCCCACCAGCTCATACATTTTGGTCCCAGTTTTATCTGTCCTCCATCCTTGTTTAACTTTCTCCTTGTACTCTGGTACCAAGCTCCACATGTTGAAATACCTGAACAAATGCTGCTTCTTTTGTTCCCCAGCCCATCTTATTATTGCAGGACAAGGATCAAATGTCCCTTCACTCCTATAGTTTAACTTTGAGTTTGGTAGAGCCATTATCCATTCATTATTCACCAACACCCTGTCAATCCTACTAGATACCCTGTCTGTACCTCCCTGCTTGTTGTTCTATGTGAAGAAGGCCCCAGAAGACTTCATATCCTATAATGCGCATTCCTCTACACATTGCTTAAAATCTCTTATTTCTGACATTGGAACTGGTCTCCCAATCCTTTCCCCTCTATTCAAAACACAGTTGAAGTCTCCCATTACTGCCCGAGACTCTAACATATGCTCATGAATTTCCTTGATATCCTGCCACAATTTCCTTCTCAAAGCAGCATCATTGAACTCATATACCATTGTAACCGATAGCTTCCTTTTTGTACCTTTGTGTTGTACGCCACAGTGTATTAGTTGTTCTATGACTTTATATATACTTACATCAAATACCATAGGCTTCCATAAAAGCTAAATTCTTCCTCCTTTATGATGACTTATATTAGTACTATACGACCATCCATTACATAGGTTAAGAGCAACTCTTTGTGCCTTAGCTCTCTTAACCTTAGTTTCCAAAAGACCAAACAATCCAGCTTGAGAGTTATGCATAAACAGATGGACTTCCTTTTGTTTATCTGGATTATTTAGTCCCCTGGTATTCCAAAATCCTATTTTATCCATGTGCTGGTGGGATTCCCCACCCTTTGCCAATTTCAGCCCCTCGTTTGCCTATATTCCCAAGCTCAGTTGTTACTATCTTCTGCCCTGCTTGACTAGTACTTTCCCCTTCTTCACTTTGCTGTTCTCCTAAAGTAGCAAATGCATTGTCTATCTTGAGTGGTATTTCTTGCACCACCACTGCTTATTTTTTTTACATACTTTCCAGCTTTGTAACCATGGTTATTAGCTTGGTTCTTCTCTCCTCGGCCTATCTCTAGTTGCTTGCTTTCCACCCTTTTATCCTTTTGTTGAATTTCTGCACCCTGTTGTGTTACTGGATCTTTTTGTGTCTCTTTCCCTTCTCTCTGCTGGTCTACCTCCATGTGTTCCTTTGTCTCTAGTTGTTTCTCAGTCTTCCCCCTTTCCTCCTGTATGAATTTTCTGCACTCAATAATTTCATGCTCATAATTCTTGCATTTCCCACATAGAACAGGCTTCCACTCATAATGAACTGCCTGCTCAATAATTTTTTCGCACTCAATTTCAAATCTAATGCTTGTCGGCTACTGTTGGTTCAATTTTACTTCCACTAAAACTCTTGCATATGTTAATCTTTTCTTTTTAGTAGTTGTAGCATCAGCCTTGAGGAGTTTTCCAATTAGACCAGCTATTTTTTTAAGAGCCACTTGTCCTCAATACTTGATGTCTAGCCCTATCAATCGTACCCAAATAGGAATCTGCTCCATTTGCTCTTTTGTGATCTCCATATCTGGCTTCCATGGCTTCACAATTACAGGATTTCTGTCAAACATTTGGACTCCTTCTTCCACTTCCTTACTTTGCTTTCTACACTATGAAACCGTACCAGAAACACCCCTCTGTTTAATTCTGCTACTTTGTCAATCCTCAATGATCCCTAAATTCTCCTAAAATATGTATCCATTACTATCTGTGGTGGATTAGACCCTAGGACATAGCACACCACCGCCGTTTTCTAATAATCAACCTCATCCTTAATATCTGCCATTGTAATTTTCACATTCATTTCAGTATTTCCCTCAATTAGATCCAGCCCTTCCTTTATCTGTATTGAACCCACAACATTGCTCCATGACTTATTAGTTGATTCTAGGGTTTTAGTTGAACCTGCAGTTTTGGTCGCTATTGTTTCCTCTTCTACATGGTCTGCCCATGAGGCCCTGTTCGACACTTGAATTTCATCATTTCTCCTGTTCCTTCCCACCATTGTTGCTGGATGGGATAATTGATTAACATCCAAAGGTTTAATCCGTAGGATCGCATTGATATTTTTCACTTTCTTCGCATCTCCCAATTGCAGCACTCCTTTCTCACTGAATTTATTGTCTGACTGCCTTGGATCTTCTGAACTCCTCCTCCCGTCTTCGATTTTCTCGCCATTTCAGCTGTCGTTGAGAGAAATTCTCATCCTAGAGAGAGTAAATCATATTTTATACTACTATAGTGTTTGACTAAGCACTTGTAATCTTAAAAATGCTACGATATTCTCTAGTTGTATAATTAAGTCAATATTAGAGTAAAATAAATTTTTTTTTTATATATTATTAAAAATTTGTTCTTTTAAAATAAACTAAAAATGAAGAGGGTCACATAAAATAAAATAGAAAAAATATTCGATAATTAATCTTGATTTGGATCACAGATGCTCATTTGAAGGGAAAGATACTCCTTAATGAAAAATTCTCTATTTCCAAAGCTTAAATCCACAATTTCTAATTAACAGTAAAAAGCATATGGGGTGAAATTGGTTGATAATAGGTGGCCGAATAGTCAGGTGATACGTGAAACCGAAGACAAGCAAAAGGTGAGTAAGCAAATAACTGGCACCGGGGTACGAAATGTGTAACCGGTACTGGATAGATCCCGAACGAAGCTTAGCCGATAATAAACATTCAAAGGTTTAACGTTGGATAGCATTTAGCGAGCAGTTGTTAAAGAGAATATCTGTATTCAAAGCCAGTCTATATGCACTCATCAATGACGTTTTATTATCATTCAATAGGAGCATGATCTTAGGAGCTTGTCTCCCTAAGTAGGGCTATCAACAGCAGGATTAACAACCATTGTTGGGACATGAAAACATTCTACACACAAAACCTATAATATACCATCTTGTTTCGCTCAATTAAATAGTTTAACAATTGCTTTTACTTTTGCCCTCGGGAAGGCTAAGTTCCGAGCCAGGCTTGTCATCTCCTTTAATGTTAGTCGTTAATCTTATTTTTGTTCCTATTTATTTATCGTTTTTAGATTAAATCAATTTTCTTGTTAATAAATCACGCTATAAATTTAACTGTACCATTTTATAGGTAACCAGTTTGGCGTCCATCGTGGGACATAAACAACTGCGTAATTGCTTTGGTCCATTCATTTGTTATTAACAAAGTTTTGACTCTTTCCTTAGTTAAAATCATATATGTCAGCTAATGTTGTCAACAACACTTACAATATTGGAGCACACGATGAACTGGAAGAGGCATCCCAGCATGATGACTCAATCAGCGAGACCCGTAATAAAGGGGATGAAACAACCTCGACTTTTGAAGGTCAATACTCTCAGCATGTGCGGGGCCCAACTCCTGATGCGGAGGATGAACATGTTGTTGAAACGGTCAAACTCCTAAGAGAACGGCAATGAGAAATCATGGATCATCTCTCAAGGCAAGATGAGGTGATGACAGAATTGAAACAAGCTTTGTCAGGTGCTTCTAATAACGCTAATGGAAGGGCTCCGGTTCCTATTAGTGCTCCTGCAAATCAGACGACACAAAGGACCGACAACAACACCCAAGCGATGAATTCGGTTACGACGAAGCCGAAAGGGCCGACAGTGGGAATAACAACTTGAATGATCCTTTCAAAATCGAGCTCATGAGATTCATGAAAGAGATGAATGAAAGAATGGACCAGAACGCAAACGAGTTTCATGCATGGATGGATCAGATCCCGAGTGCGCCGCCGGTGCTAAAGGGTCCAGATTCAAAAATATATATGTAGTTGTTGATCCCGAAGAGGTTCAAAATGCCAGATTACCAAAGTATGATGCGACTTTAGATCCGCAAGAGAACATCACGACCTACACCACGACAGTCGAAGGAAACGACTTGGCTCAGCATGAGATCGAGTCAGTTTTGTAGAAAAAATTCAGCGAAACTCTCACGAAGGGTTCCCTGACATGGTATTCTCTCTTAATAGAGCATTTAATTAATTCTTTTGAAATATTTGCAGATTCGTTCATCAACGCTCATGCCGGGGCAAGGAAGGTACAAGACAAAAAGGCAGATATATTCAGGATGTTGCAAGGAGAATCCGAGCTGTTGGGGGAATTTGTAATCTGGTTCCAAAAGTAAGGGGTGTTGCTACCATTAGTTCCGAATGAGTGGGCAGCGGAGGCATTCACGAAGGGTCTAAATCTACTGAGTTTCGATACCTCCCGAAAACTGAAGGAGAGTTTGCTCGAGTTTCAGGCAACAGCATGGATAGATGTCCATAATCGCTACGAGTCGAAGATAAGGATAAAGGATGATCAACTTGGTTCTCCGGTGTCATCCAAGGAAGGAGGTCACGATAAAAATTAGGATAAGTTTAAAAATGACTTTGATTCATATTGGAGGTACTCTAGGGGGCGTTTACTACCGTATGAGAGGACGGACGGGCATAGCAGTTAAAAGTTTTAGTTATCGGATAGGTTCTCTTCCAAAAGGAAGACAGATCGTGGCTAGAATAACAGATCCTTCCAAGAGAAAGATGTGTAGGGGTCCCGAGGTCCTGCATTTCCTAGGTTGTTGGATTACAACTTCAACATCAGCCTGGTAGGATTGGTGTCGGCAATGAGAAACATCAAAGAGGCACAGTTTCTGAAACCAATCCGATCGGATCCTAGCTAGAGGGATCCTAATCTGTGGTGTGAATTCCATGGGACTTACGGCCATAGGACTGGAGACTGCCGACACCTTCAGGGTGGAACCATTGCTGAAGAACATTCACCTCAGAGAGTTCTTAAGCAATCGTGCTAAGAATAACAATGGAAGAAATCGGGATAATTTAGAACCGTCAAAACAAGCAGCATGGTCGCCCTAGATGGCAATCAACATGATCTTCGGATGGAATGAAATCAATGGGGTGACATTTTTGGCAGCAAAGAAAATGGAGGTATCAGTAACTCATGGCAAGAGGATCCGAGAAGTCTTAGAAGATGACATCGCCTTCATAGTGGAAGATGCTGACGGACTCCTTCTATCACACAATCATGCCCTGATAATTTCACTTAATGTCTTAGATTTCAAAACTAAACGTGTTTGGTCGATCCAGAGAGTTCGACCAACATCAGACAATGGAGAGTTCTGGAGCAAGCGAAGCTAACCAGGAACATCATTCCGGCGACAAAACTTATGGCTTGCTTTAACTTAACAAGCGTGACTACCCGAGTAGAAATTTTTCTACCCACGCATGCCGAAGAAGTAACGAAGACCACCCTATTCGAAGTGGTAGATGGTTACATGAGCTATAACGTGATGCTCGGAAGGCCATGGATACACGAGATGAAGGTTGTGCCCTCGACCTATCATCAATTACTGAAGTTTTCGATGCCAGAAGGGATCAAACAGATAAAAAGAGACCAACCGGCTACGAGGGAGATGAAGCGTTGTAACCATTTATAGCAGCAATGACAGAGAATCCAACAAATAGCAATTATAGGAACCGATGCCTTCTCACATCCCAATCGAAGATGATAAAAATGAGGATTCATCAAAAATTATACCAGGTTCCAAGATCTTTAAATCAACCGCGGAAGAGCTCGAGCAAGTGGCCCTATTCGAGGAATTTCTGGAAAGAAAATTTCATTTGGGAACGGGGTTAAGTCCCGAACTAAGGTTAGAACTTATAAATTTTCTTAAAGCTAATGTTGACTGCTTTATGTGGTCGCACTCGGATATGACAAATATTTCATTGGAGGTAGCGATCCATAAACTGAGCCTGGATCCAAAAGGCAAAAGAAATGCCTGATAGTAGAGGTCAAAAACAGGTTTGTTAAAGAAGAGGTAACCCGACTTCTCAATATTGGTTCAATTCAAGATGTAAAGTACCCGAAATGGTTAGCTAATATAGTGGTAGTACCCAAAGATAATAACAAATTTAGGATGTGTGTGGACTATAAGGATTTAATAAGGTGTGCCCCAAAGACTCATTCATGTTGCCAAACATTAATCAAATGATTGATGCTATGCCCGGGTACGAGTTAATGAGTTTTCTCGATGCTTATTCTGGGTATAACCAAATTAGGATGAACCCAGAAGATAAAGAAAAAACTTTTTTCATCACGAACTTCGACACATATTGCTATAGTGTGATGCTTTTGGGGCTTAAAAACGTCGGAGCAACTTATCAAGGGCTCGTTAATGTCACGACCCGGAATTTTCACCCTCGGGAGCCGTGATGGCGCCTATTAGTGAAAGCTAGGAAAGCCAATTAACCGAATTATTAACCACGTTTCCGTTCTTAAAATCATTACAACATAGAACCAGTAACTAAGGAACAACATAAATTATCGAGCAGAATGAGTAAAATCTCGGACTTTAAATTATCGCAAATAAAATCTCCTTAACGAACTACCCAAGATTTAGTGTCACAGTTTCACAGACTGTCTAAGAGTACTACAATTAAGGGTTTGAAAGAAATAAGAAAATACTGTCTCTGGGACTACATGAGAGAAACAGGTAAAATAGATAGCGGGAGACACCAAGGTCCGCGGACGCCTGCAGTACTACTTTGGGTCGCCTGGTAAGCAAGAAGCTGGAAGCTCCCTATGATCCAAAATCTGCAGCACTGGGATCTGCACATAAAGAGTGCAGAGTATAGTATCAGCAAAACCGACCCCATGTGCTGGTAAGTGCCTGGCCTAACCCCGGCGAGGTAGTGATGAGGCTAGGACCAGACTCCAGATAGACCTCTGCAGTTATATTTATATACATCTACAGCGGTAAGAAAGAAATAAATAAACAATTGAAAACTGGGGAAGGGAAAACTGTTACAACCCGTAATTTCGTACGTTAGATTGCATCGTAAGATAGTCTATGTATAAGGGCCTAAGAATCGGAAAAGAAGTCCAAAAAGTCAAGAAAAGAGCAAAGGGCTTCGCAAAGTTGGACATGCTACCGCAAAAGCCACATGCGGGCCGCATATCTAACACTGAAATCGTAGACCAAGGCAGATTTCTGGGCAAAGATCAATGCCAGAAATGTGACCAAAAGTGCGATCGCATTCTTAAAATGCGAACCGCATATTACACCTAATGTGTCACAAACTGAGACAGATTTCTGGGTAGAAATCTATGTCAGGAATGCGGTCAATATGCGACCGCATACTAAAAATGCGGACCGCAAATCAGACCTCCTGTGTCGCATGATGAGACAGATTTTTGGGCCACGGTTCGCGTCCAAAATGCGAACCGCATGTTGGTTCTGCGATGAAAATGCGGTCACAGACTTGTAGGCGTCAGACACGTGTATCACTTATTGACTGACCTATAAAAAGGGGCTTAGACAACTATTTCACCATTTTCTGAAACCCCAAAGCCAAGAGGAACCACCTGCGACCCCTTTCTCAAAGTCCCACACAAACTTTAACCAATTTCTCCTTTTTCCCAGTTCTAATTGGGGAAAAGAATCTAGAGATTGAAGGATTAGGGAAAAGCCCTAGCTGATTTTCCTCCTTTTCAAGCCCTAGTTGAGAGTGGAACCCAGGAGTTGAAGAACCAAGGAAGAGGGCTGAGATATTCCACATGCAAGGTAAGTCACTACTCCCTTTCATGCCTTCTTTTTGCTGGGAATTCATGGTATTTCGTTTTATGCATGTAAGAACCCACGGGATGGTGATCGGAAGCCATGGGTTCAAGTTAATTAATGATAATGGACTGGATTATGGTTGTTTTGGGTTGTTGTTGAGTTGCATGTCTTACTACTATTGTTATGGAGATTTGGAGGAAGAAGGGTGTGGAGAAACACCATATAAATTTAGGGTTGTGCTTGATTGTGATTATAACGTTTAGAGGATAACGATAGAATCGTTTCTTTCATTGTAGATTAAGGAATTGTGACAGTGCGTAGCTTGAAATTGGCGCAGAGAATACCAGGTATGTAAGACCATCCCTTTCTTTCTTTTGCACGACTCCGTTTATACATGATACAATGAACGAGCCCCCAAAAGATACTCTACTCTTAGAAGGTAGGAGTGCTCATATTGTTTCCCCTCTTAAAGGAGGATTAATATGTTGTTATTTCTTCAACCTTACGTCACCATGAAATTATGATTCATATGAGTCCAGTATGCATTATCTATTTTACTTTATCGCGCCGCGCTATAGTCGGTTGGGCAGGTACCTATTGTGCAAATATATGTTTTACTCTACTTAGTCGCGCTATAGACGACAGCTAATTTACTTTACCGCGCCGCGCTATAATCGGCCGGGCAGGCACCTATTGTGCAACCACTGATCAGTTGGGTATGATGATGACGAGGCCCACAGAGGCGTATGTATATGATGATGTTGAGGCCCACAGAGGCGTATATATGTATATGATGATTTTAAAAGGATATATATATATATATATATATATATATGCATATGCACGTCAGGCACGACATGGTTAGTCACCCTCCGAGGCATTCAGATGGTACAGGTTGTATGTTTCTTATCCTGATGCTTATTACTGTTCTTATGTTATGTTTCCTGTCTTACATACTCAGTACTTTATCCGTACTGACGTTCTTTTTCTTGTGGACGCTGCATGTCGTGCTGCAGGTCCGGATAGACATATAGACGAAGCTCCCCCACCACAGTAGGCTGCTCAGTCAGCGGATATTGGCGAGATCCATCCTTCGGACTTGCCGCAGTCTTGGTATGCATTTTGTTATAGGCATTATGGGCATGTCGGGGCCCTGTTCCGACATAGGTTGCATCATGTATATTCCAGTAGAGGCTCATAGACAAGGAGTGGTTTATGTATAGTTGGATTGCCTTGTCGGCGAATGTATTTTGTTATATAGCTTTTGCATTGCAGTCTCGTTGGCCATGTTATGTATATCAGTATGTTCATGTCATTGTATGGTACTTCAGTTGATATGTTTGAATATGTAGTTATCGAAAGGTTTCAGTCTATTATGATTATTGTTACCATTCGTACTGGCACCATCGACCTCATAGATAATAAGAAAGTAAGATAACAGGGATGCCGGCACTCGGCAGGTAGGGTCCGGGTGCCCGTCGCGGCCCTCCGGCTTGGGTCGTGACAGAAACATGCTTCGAAAATAACAGATAAAAACCAAACAGATCATCCATGAAGTAATAAGGAATCTACAAAATTAAATTCTAATACAATTAAAGGGAAATACCAACAATTTTCACTTTCAATATCATCTTGTTGCAGGCGTGCAACCCGCTCCCACTTACATTATATCTTGTGGTAGGCGTACCACCCGCTCCCACTTACATTATATGTTGTGGCAGGCGTGCCACCCGCTCCCACTTACATTATATCTTGTGGTACGCCTCCCACTTACATCATATCTTGTGGCAGGCGTGCCACCCGCTCCCGCTTTCATCATCATAAAAATCACAAGAATTCCCGGCAAGGGAACAAAAGCAACATAATAACTTCCCAGCGAGGGAACAATAACATCAAAGGAAACATCCCGGCAAGGGAGAATTAGCTATAACCAAACTTAACTCAACTCCTGCTCAGCTCAACTAATGCCAGTACTCAATTATAATTAAAGTTCCACAACTGATACGGTTCTATCTACAATTAACCTCCCAACCCAATTATCATTTTATTAAATTTAGACACGACCCTACTAATGTGTCACTGGACCCCTTAACTTCTAACAAATCCTTAAGACACTACCCACAATTATGACACTGGACCCCTTTGACTCCTAACAAATCCTTATTCAACTACTCTATTTAACAATCGACTTTATACCGAATAGAAGAAGGCTAAACCTATAACCAAAAGGAACAACTAAAAT
>MCJB01049583.1:59333-69367 GCA_002018475.1 Nicotiana obtusifolia | reverse complement strand
ATGATATGACGATGAGTATGTACAACTAGCTATGTCACCTTGAATGCGCTGAAAGTTTACATAATATCAAAGGAACGTTCAGTTCCCGAAGAATTTGCTAGTCTGTTTGCTCTGCAACCACAGGTAAGGAGTACTGTTGCTAATTAAGACAAGGTGTGTCTTGGATGCTTGCATGCTCAATATGTGGAGAGGTTGGTTCTGGTAAATCAACGCTTTTAGCTGCAATTCTCGGAGAAGTTCCTTTCATTGATGGCCTGGTAAGCTTTACATTGGCTTCTCATTCTCTTTTAAATGTCAAATTGTACTGTAATACTTGGATCTCAGTAGAGAAGAATAGTTTGGTGTTAAACCTGTTTCATTCCCTTCTCCATTTGCTGGTTGAATGATTTATTGAAGAAGGGAAAGGATAAAACTCTTAATGATGAGGATATTCCAGAATTGAGGCAAGAGGATCAAGTTGGGACATTATACTCTTTTTTAAGGAGCAACTAAATAAAAGAAAGCAAGAAAATCCATATACTCGGCCTTCTGTATTTTCAACGATAGTCTTCTGTCAATGGAAAGCCATTGTGGTATCTATATTCTTCGCTCTGATTAAGACAGTGACGGTGTCAATAGGACCGTTGTTTCTTTATGCCTTCATTGAAGTTGCCAAAGGAAAGGAAGTTTTCAAAAATGAAGGTTATGTGCTAGCTGGGGGAATCCTTATCGCCAAATGCATAGAATCATTAGCAGAGAGGCAATGGTTTTTCAGGACTAGATTAATCGGCCTTCAAGTTAAATCTTTGCTTACTGCAGCTATATATGATAAGCAACTCCGGCTTTCAAACACTGCTACGAGCACTCATTCATCTGGTGAGATAATAAATTATGCCACGGTTGATACCTATAATTACTTGCGACGTTGTGGGTCTTTTTACAATCCGTTTGTCAAACTTTTGAAGTCGGGTATTTCTTTTATCGTACCACAAAAAGATATATCTAGAAATCAGATACTACATTCCCCAAAGTGTTTAGATGATTTAATTTGTCACAACAATGTCTCTCTATTGTGCACTACTTTCTTTTTGTTGTTGTTTTATTGCTTTTTACGTTCTTTATTAATTTCATTTGGTTTACTGCACCAAGTCATGTGCATGATGCAGTACAAAGGAGCGCATTTCTGAATTGAACGGCAAATTTCTAATGTCAGAATTACGTATGGATAAATCTGATTTACATGGAGTAACTGGCATTTTCCAAGCTTCGCCTTATGTGGAGACACCCAACATAGATATGAAAACTATGCTTGTAGCTCCATGTAACTTTCATCTTATGACACCCTCCCCCATCGCCTTGTGTGGAAGGATTACAAAGAGTACAATTTTCTATTTCTCTATTGAGTAACATTTTTGTATCTTCTATTGCTCTTCCAGACACTAGCTCATTTCTTGCTGATAATAGCATAACTTTGCTCACATTGGGCCCAGGCAAAGCTCGGAAGATTGGTGAATTTCCGTATTGGTTTCACCAAATATGGACAACGGCTGTTCAGATATGCATTGCATTAGTCATAATGTATTATGTTGTGGGACTGGTGACCATACCGGCTCTACTACTAGTGGTAGCAAGTGTGCTAGGAAATTTTCCAGTGACCAAATCACAGCACAAGTACTTGACCAGGCTTATGGTTGTGCAAGATAAAATGCTAAGGGCCATAACAGAAGCATTTACTAGTATGAAAGTGTTGAAGTTGTACGCGTGCGAGAAACATTTTAAGAATGCTATTGAAAAGCTAAGAGAAGAAGATACAAATGGTTATCAGCAGTTCAAATGCAGAAAGGCTATTACCTGGTTTTGTTTTGGTCAACACCAATCATAGTATCTGCAGTTACTTTCTAGTATTGTTACTTACTCAAAGTCCCCTGAATACCACTAATGTCTTCACATTCCTTGCCACTTTACGCATCGTTCAGGAACCTATTAGGTCAGTCCCTGATATTGTTGGAGTATTCATAGAAGCTAAAGTCTCCTTCACTCGAATTGAGGAATTTCTCGAGGCTCTTGAGTTGTAAAACAGACGTATCGAGAAGAAGTACAAGGAGAAGGAACTTGAGCATTCCATAATTATCAAGTCCAATGGGATATCATGGGATGCGAATTATCCTAATCCTACAGTGAGAAGTGTAAACCTTCATGTTAAACCAAGGCAAAAGTTATCAATATGTGGAGAGGTTGGTTCGGGTAAATCAACGCTTTTAGCTGCAATTCTCGGAGAAGTTCCTTTCGTTGATGGACTGGTAAGCTTTACATTGGCTTCTCATTCTCTTTTAAATGTCAAATTGTACTGTAATACTTGGATCTCAGCAGAGAAGAGTACTTTGGTGTTAAACCTGTTTCATTCCCTTCTCCATTTTCAGGTTCAAGTTCACGGAACAGTGGCATACGTTTCTCAGAATGCATGGATTCAGACAGGAACAATAAGGGATAACATTCTTTTTGGTTCCAACGTTGACCAACTCAAGTATCAAGAATTACTTGAAAGGTGTTCTCTTGTCAAGGACCTTGAAATGTTTCCTTTTGGTGACGAAACGATTATTGGAGAAAGAGGTGTTAACCTTAGTGGCGGACAGAAGCAGCGAGTTCAGCTGGCACGCGCATTGTATCAAGATGCAGACATATATCTGTTGGACGATCCATTCAGCGCAGTTGATGCACATACCTCAACCTGTCTGTTTAATGTAAGAACCCTTATCTCTCTGAAATAAAACTGAAAAGTATTTCGCGAAACTGCTAACTTGGAATACAATCAGGAATATGTCATGGGAGTTCTTTCCGGAAAGACAGTCTTGCTTGTTACTCATCAAGTAGACTTCCTTCCGACATTTGATTCAATATTTGTTAGTACTCTAGTTCTGCATATTTTCTCATAATACAAGCTTGATCTCATTTACTATGTATGGTGTTCCTTACATTTAAACCTACACTTCTATTTCTATGAGTTCATTTGCCTGACTTTTTCTAACAGTTCGTGTGTAAGTTGTGGATCTAAGAGAGCTTTATTTTGTCAATAGCTTATGTCTGAAGGGAAGATCATACAGTCAGATTCCTTTTATCAGTTGCTTCTTTCTTGTGAAGAGTTTCAAAACCTCATTAATGCACATGGCGACGCAACAAAAGGTGAGAGTTATGAAGGCTGTTCTCTCAAAGAAACAAAATATACATCAATTGTGTGCAGAAGAGCAGCTAATAGCAGCTGTCGGTGAGCAGTTGATCAAACAAGAAGAAAGAGGAACAGGATACACTGGTCTTAAGCCTTATAAACAATATGTTGGCCAAAGCAATGGATATCTCTACCTTCTTTTGGCTATATTATCACACCTCCTATATATGGTTGGGCAGCTTGGACAAAATCTTTTGTTAGCTGCTGATTTACAGAGTACAAGTGTCAGCAAATTTAATCTCATCCTAATATACACATCCATAGCTGATACCGATCCTATCAATAGCTGATACCGATCCTATCAAAGCATTGAGCATATCATCATCCATTGGAAAGTTCCCAGATGCAATTACTTTGCCCAACTCTTTAGCTTCTGAAATCAGCCTCTCTGAAATATTGTGGCAGAAATAACTGCCACTATTTTTTTTTAAAAACACAAATATTATATTGTAGCGATTATAAACCCCTACATGCTGGCAACAAAAACAATGTTACAATATGGAATAACTGCAAAGCTGCTACTGATGCTAATCGTGTAATGCATATGTTGTTTCACATATTGGATAGAAGGAGCTGGCTGCACAATTTCTTAACTGCTATCGAAGCTGAAAAGAAGGAAAAGGCAGTTCAGATACTGAAATTTGCAGGACAACTGATGCTCGTCAAAAACGCAATACATTTGAGCAGAGTCTTCTTGTTAAAGAAAGGGACAGATTACAAGAAACATACTGGCAATATGGGGACTGATTACAATGCAAAAGAGATTCATTTGAGTAGACATTTTATTCGAGGGAAGCATGATGCTATTTTAACTATTTCTTTCTGTTTTTGCAGAAACAGCTACTGTATAAATGTTATCCCCTCTTTAAAATGGTGGTTTGTCAATGCTGCTGCACAGTCGCGATGGAATACTGGTACGACATTACTTATTCATCAACTTGATAGACAACTGGAAAGAACATGAATACAATGGAGTAAAGAAGGTGAACAACAAGTTTGACAATCACTCGACAAAGGCAGCAGAAACAGTGAAGTTTCTTATTCTTTCTGATTTTACATCTGAGGATAATACTATATATATGATTTTAGAACACTATCTAGTGGTATTAGCATGTTATCATGCTCAATCTGGAGGTGCGATAAAATTGTATAGACAGTATATTCTGGTTCGACTTTATGCAACAAGAGAATTGGATGAGGATGATCAGATGGAGCACGATAATGAGTCGACGCCAAACAGGAATTGAACACAGAAACACCAACTGCAGCATCAGGACTGCTTCTCTAAATGCAGTCGTCAAGTATAGACATAGCCCCGGACATGAAATGAAGATTTTCAAACTAATGTCTTCATTCAATCACAAATGCTAATATTCTGTAATATCGTCATAAAGTATTATATAAACTTTATGATGGTTTTCAAATAATATCTTACTTCAAGTTTGTGTGCTAGCATAAGAGGTAGTTTATGCCTCGATAGGTCTTAGAGCGTAAGGTCTACTACACCTTACTTGTACTTTTTATTTGTATTTTGCTTTTTTATTAATAAAATCTTATAATTTGCCCAAAAAAAAACAAAAAAAAACCCCTACATAATTTTTTTAAAAAAAAATTTAAATCATATTTTGGGGGTTTATAAACCACCCACTATATCTTATTTGAACCATTATTATCATATTGAGGGGGTTTATAAACCCTAGTAGTATTTTTTTTTTTTTTGACACATCGAAATCATATTGCGGGAGTTTTAAAGTAGCACTAATTATGTTTCAAAACCTCCGCATAACGTTTTAAAAAAAAATATTTAAATCATATTTTGGGGGTTTTTACACCCCCACAATATCTTTTTTAAACCATTATGATCATATTGAGGGGGTTTATAAACCCTCTCATTATTTTTTTTTTGACACACCGAAATCATATTGCGGGAGTTTTAAACTAGCACTAATTATCTTTCAGAACCCCACAAATCAAAATTCATTTTGTGGCGGTTGTCGTGGAGGTTTTAAAAACCCGCCACATAATGCTTGTGGCAAAGGTAACTGTGGCACTTCTAGAAACCGCCACAATTCTTTTTATGGGGGTCAAAAACTGTCACAATTTGACCAAAAAATCCTCACAAAGTAAGTGTTTTCTTGTAGTGACATGAGGAGACGCGAGATCATTTCTTTGTGCAATATGCCTATACAAGTGCAATCTGTCACAAACTGTGACAGTGGATAAAGATACAGAAGGTGAGCATCATGAACTGGAATGAATTTAGTCGATGGACTACCAAATGTGCTAAAGGGAAATCCCAACAGGCCCAGGTCTTTAAATTGGTGTATGATGAGATCAGTTATCATATATGTATTGAGAGGAATCGTGGATATTTAAACACATGAGCAAGCTCTCGGAGATCATTGCCAAAGAAATAGCTTATGAATTGTCCATCATCTTAGGAGTTTTAACTTTTGAAATGTACTGGTAGTTGAGTATGAGGTTATGTTAGACATTGTTATCCTTTATTAGATAGCTAGCTTTGTTGGCTTAGCTATAGCGTTGTAAATATTTACTTTGGTGATTAATAAAATTAAATTAGTTAAAAAAAAATTTATTTTTGAGATGTGGTCTTAAATTGGACAGATTATTAAATTTGGCCAACCAATACTGTTTCCTAATTTGCTAACCAAACATAGATTAACATTTTACATAGCAACCTCTATAACTTTCTTTCTAATTTTCTTAACTCATATCCTCTAAAATAATGAAACCCCCCTCAAAATAAAAGGGGGAAAAGAACAAACAGTTGCATTTCTTCATCTACCTACACATTCACACCCCTCCTTCCCTACCCTAACAAATAAAATAAAGAAAAGAAGTCTGATTTGACTAAACTCCATAGAAGGCAGTATTCTTAGATGCAGTGCACATCTCAAATTGCTGTATCCTCGTTCGAAGCATTCAATAAAAGATGGGCCAACTCTTGCAGTTAAGTTATGGCCATTGCGATGACCACAACAAGCTAAGAACTAAACATCCACTAGTCAATGAGCATTCAAAGTTGCTCTTTAGATTTTCGTCCCTTTTTAATTCGAAATGGAAGTGCATACCTCTTTAAAGTTCTTTCAACAACCTAACTGCAAACTATTTGCTAGAGTTTCACTTCTTATATCTAATTTTAAAAACACAAAATTTTATATTTGTTATTGCACTCTATTTCTGACAATATACATGAATTAAACAAAACTATATCTTTTAAAATATTTTCAACTATATGTAAATAGTTTGAGCGAAAAACAGAAAGTACCTAATGTTGGAGAAATAGATATAACTCTAAACTGTCAGTGTATGATGGTGAAAAAAAGTGTACCCTTAGTTAAATTAACTTAAAGTGCCACATAAATAAACTACTTTTTAACCGTTTAATTTTTTAAAGAAAATAATTTGCGCAATTTAATCCATTAATTTCACAAGAAAAGAACATAGACGAAACGCCCGTGGGATCAACTCTTTGTAGGGCTGTCCCCTCCCTCGTTGTAGTGTTCTGTAATGTGTTAGTGTGTTGTCTGCATCACTCTAACTCACACCTTTACTTATAAAGAATTATATAAATAAAATAAAAAAAAAAAAAGTTGAACCTCACATTAACACTCTCTGCCTTTTGCAGTCTTACCACCTCTTCTCTTTTGTCCATTTCCTCCCTCTTTCTTCCACATGTTCCATTAGCTAGGTCCCAGGAAACAACAATAAACAAATTACATTTGCAAAATCTTTTTTCTTTTTTCTACTTTTTTCTGCATAGCGATGTTTGATTAGATAATAAATACAATTTTCTTGTCATATTCAGAAGTACCGCCAGATTTTTTACTCTCTATGTCATAACATTTCTAAGATAACAAGAATATGTTGGCAAGATGAAAATTTTAAAAGATGCTTTTTTTGCAAAATTTTAAAAAGAAAAGAATATCATATACAATTAACTATATGGAGTACTATTTTCTTTATTTCACTTTATGTGATAGCATTTAAAACGAAGTTTGAGATGCTAATTGACTTATATATGTAACATATTAACAATGATGAAAGGGAATATTAATATAGTGGTTTAGAAGAAAGGACACAACAAATTTTAATTGCAAATAGTTTAAAGAATCTAAATTCTTGAAAATTTTGAAAGTATAAAAAATAGAATGGTATCAATATTCTAAAATGTCTCAAAATAAAAAGAGCACGAATTAGAACCGATCGACTATTATCTAAAAAGAGGGAAATCAAGAGAGAACAATAAGATTCGAAAACTTACTCTCAGTTGAGTGTCTTACTTTGACTTTGTAAGGAACTAAGGATAACAATTAAGAGGAGGTCTGGGAAATAGAATTGTTTAGTACTTACTATATGTATTAAGGAAATATGTGTTTTTAATTGTATTTAGGTATTACTAATTTTTCACTTACCTTCACTTAATTTCATATTTTGATATTGTTTGGTACGATAGATAAGCAAAAATAATTTTAGGATAAGATTTTTGTATCGCCTTATCCCTTGTTTGGTTACTAATCTTAGAATAAGTTATTCTAAGATTAAAAATAATATCAGGATAATTTATACAGGGTGGAATAGTAATCTCGAGATAAGTTTGATAGAAAATAGGCATAAACGCAACGGAAGCAATCACCCAAGACCATATAATCTTACATGTAAACTAGATAAACATAATCATTAACGAGATAGAAACACTAACCTCTTGAAGTTACTGCACAAATCTTCAATAATATTCACGCTATCCAAGTCTACGGTCTTCTTCTGTGTGTCCTGAATTTCTACCGAACGTGATACTTGAGTGGCAAGTATTTTTTGTTCAAGAAAAATAGTACCTTTTGTGAGTTTCTCGGCAAAAACCAGAAGCTAACCCTTTTTTTTGGAGTAATTTCTGCTTCTTACACGTTTTTTAGTTTTTGAAAACCAAAAACAAAAACTGTTTTTTTTCTTTGCAAAAACAGAAGCTTTTTTTTTTCTTACGTTTTTGTTCTTTTAGTTTTAAAACCTTTTCACGTTTTTTTGTTTTCTTTTTGGTTTTGGTTTTAAAAACAAGACCAAAAACCTTTGGAGTCTTATTCCTCCTAAAAAAACATGTAGCCAAAAACGTGTAGGAGTCTACTACGCACCAAAAATGTGTAGCAGTCTCCTAAACCACCAAGGATACTATTTTCTTATTTAATTTCCTCGTTCTAGAATATTCAGGCACAGTAGGGACCACAGATTTAATAACGAGGCTTCCTATTGTGGTATTAATTCGGAATATGAATGAATTAATCCTACCACAATAAATTATAATTTATTCCACTAGAAAATTGTAATTGCACTCCTCAGTTTAATTTCGAAATCATTCATTAAAACTTATTTAACTCTCCGTGTTAAGATTACAAATACCAATCAGATAAATTAAATTACTGACAATTTAATTTATCGACTAATTTAATCCTTTATACTTCCGCTTAACTTATTTCATGTGACGGATACAAAATCCACCTGCAGGGTTTTCACATGAAAACTTTCAAGCATCCATAAAGGGGTATCATCAATCTCAATGGTCAAGACACGGATTCTATCAACTAATTATTATTTCACAAATGCACTTTGTCATTATTCAATTTACCAGGAATACATTAACTCGCAGTTGAGTCGTACCTTTTAATAAATCAAAATAATGAACGAAGCACATTGATCATAATAATTATATCAAGATTAAGAGTATAAGAACATTCAATGAGCTAGAGAGGTAGTTTTATATATTCAGTACAAAAACACTTATCTCTACTTGGTCCGTTCAATACACAAAAATGTACTAGCATAAGAAGTCGGAACTGAACCATTCCCATAATCAAGATAGATTATAATTTAATCTTATGCTACAATCATCAAGATGCTTTGCCCAGTTTCATATTTGATTGTGAACATTAACTTTATAACTTACAAGAACCGATAATTTAATCTTCCGCGCATGAGCTAAAGCTCCATACACTAAATCGTCTACTATATAAGTAAAAGGCACACATATGAACAAATGATCTATTTGAATTAAGACTTCATTGAATTGAATAAATAAATAATTGTTCCAATAAATAAAACATAATACTATAATCAAACCACATGGTTAATAGTATATTCTAACAAAGTTATCTAAGATAAAGCAGCAAAACTGTCAATCCTAAGATTCATACAAAATATCAAATAGTCAATAAAAATAATACTAAAATAATTAATCCCATTATAACTAATTTCAGTATAACTAATCTCAGCATAACTAATCCCAATATAACTTGTCTTCAAACCAAATTTCATCTAACAAATTATACTTACATATATTACCAATTAAGAAATAAAATACTATACAATTTCATTCTCCCATCTCTCCCCCCTCCTCTCTATTTAGTGGTTTTAGAGTCCCCTATTCTTCAGCGTTCAAGTTAAATTGAAAAACTAAATCAAATAAAAAGGCTGAACAAACAAGATAGAAAAATAATTAACATGTTTTATTAACAAATTTCGAATGGTGGGCATGCCATTTTACCTCTTTAATTTAAAATAACCTCATGGGAGATATTGGAAAAATACAAAAACTTGAAGTTCCCCAAATAATGTGCAACAACCATAGGATCTATTGCAAGTGATATCAATTATGTCAAAAGTTTGATATATTTGTCTAACTATAAAGTTGCCTATAAGTAGCAAGAGTAGATCTATAAGTTCTCTTTGCATTATATGCTTTTCTTTATACATTGGTCCATGAATATTCGAAATTTCATTTAGTCTTTTGTCTTTTTTTTCTTTTTGCTTCTCCCCCCCCCCC
>MCJB01049583.1:47908-59313 GCA_002018475.1 Nicotiana obtusifolia | reverse complement strand
CCCCCCCCCCCCCCCAACCCCATCTTTTCTTCCTTCATTATCAGGCTAGATAGAGAAACTTCACTTTTGTACTTCGTACAACGGACACAAGGTATTTAGGGATTGTATTAGTTTGACAAGTGAAAATTGTGAACTCAAAATATTGAATAAAATAAGACTTTGGATCACATATATAAACAGGTCTCACAAAACTTGTGTCCGTTAAAAGGCACAATGTAAAATTTCTAGTTCAAGACTGAATATATGTGCACTTGAAATTTAGCTAGCGTTAGAACATAGATTTGGTTAAAATTTAAAAAAAAAAAATTAAAGTTGTGTTGAAAAATAATTTTTGAAAGTTGAAGTTGTATTTGGACATGCATTTTATTTGAAACAGTTGAAGTTTTGTGAATGGAAGAAAATTTTCACCTAAAAACTGCCCTAAACCAGTTTTTGAGAACTTGAATTTTTTTTTTTCAACTTTTCTTTTTCAAAAACTGATCATATCTTATAAAAAAAAAATGTTTTCAAATTATTTCTTTTTGGTAAAAAATAGCCAAAATTTATGACCAAATGGGAGCTTAAACTGCTGAGTTTAAGTTATGCTTGATTTATAGATTAACTTGTGTGAAATTTTTTTTTATAAAAAGAACGATTAATGAATCCAGTCAAGGACCCAACCTGGGTCGTGACATGTGTGATACCTTCCTATGAAAATCTAGTATAATTGATATTTTTAGCATAGAGGAAAGAAGGAAATTGAAATAAATGAAAAATAGAAACATAAAATCTGAAAATTGATTTAATTTGCTCTGAATTGATTTGATGTGTAAATTTAAAAAAACAAACATAATTAACACTAGCTTGTTTGATTATTGAAAAAAAACAACTCATATCAACCAAAACCGTCCCTACACCTATTGCTTTTTTTAAAAATCTTCTTTTTGTTAAGTTTATCTTTTCTTCTATTGGTCATACCAAAGAAAAATCTTACACTAAATGGTGCTAGTCAAAGTGAACCATATAGATCGCAAATTCAGTCGCATTATTCCCCTGCCCCATCTCTCATTTTCAAATTTCCCATGAACAAAACAAAACGAAAAAGACCTAAAAAGAAAGAGAACGAGTAATTTGCTCAAGAAAATGTTTATCATAGGGGTTGCTTCTTGATATATACAACAACGAGATAGTATGAGGTAATATAAGAATCAAAATAACTAATTTACTTACTTTTATATTCTATGTTGGGTTAAATTTTTTACATATTACAGTGTTTTGATTCATTCACGTTGTTTGTAAATTAAGATTCAAATATAATTGTAGGCTAACGATTATTACTACTTTTCTTTGCATGCTAAATCATATTAAGGATGATATGTACCGGAAGTGAATTTAGGATTTTGAATTCCGTGACTCTAGCTTTCAAGGTTCTTACCACTGAACGTATTATATTTTTAAAATTATGTATTTATATTTATTATTTTTTATAATTTTAATAAAGTTTAACACAAAATATTATTCTAAAACAAAAAATATATATGAGTATAAAAAGCCCATGCGGGAAATAAAAACCAATGCACCCCATTACCATTCATCCCATGCCCTGAATGATCCCCACCCACCACTTCCCATCATCCCTTTGCTTTACTAATCTCCGAAACTCTACACTACACTCCAATCCTTGTTCTCCACTTTCACTTCCACTCTCTCTCTCTCTCTCTCTAAAGTCATTCTTCACTTCTCTCTCTCTAGAAAATCACAAGTCATTCACCATGTTTGATGACTCTGTATCTACTGTTTATTCTTCAATATGGACATCCATGAATAGCTGGTTCACTCCCACTGTCCTTTTTGTTCTTCTCAACCTCATGATTGGTACCATTGCTTTTACTTCTTCCTTAGCTAACCAAAAACCAAATCACCCTCCCAAACAAGAACAACAACAAGAAGAACAAGAACAAGAACACTCACAACATCACCCACAACAACCCTCTAAACTCACTAGATCTCCTTCTATTCTTCAACGCATCAAATCCATTAATTTCTACAACTATAGATCTCAAGAACCTGTTAAGGATTATAACTTTGACCATCCCCATAATCAAGAAACCACCTTTGAACCACAAACACATTACATTTTCGAACCAGCTCCAGAACATACTACCATAGTACCAGAAACCACCCAGTATATTTTCAACCAATCCAATCACGAAAATGCTCAAAAAGCACAAACCCAGTACGATTTCCAGCAAACCCATCTAGAAAATCTCCCAGATACACAAACCCAGTACCTTTTTCAACACACCCCCGACCAAGAACTCAAAACTATGGATCAAAATTTCAACTTTCAGCAAACCCATCAAGAAAATATTCAAGAAAAATCGGCCCAGTACATTTTTCAACACATCCATGAACAAAAACTTGAAAGTACAGATACCCATTTCGATTTTCAGCAAACCCATGAAGAAAATGAGGTAGAAGAAGAGGAAGAAGAAGGTGAGTTAAAGAGCTTGGATGAAGTGTACAATCAGTTAAAGGAACGTCACGTGAGCAGGAGCAGATCAGATACAAAGCCATCGGCCGGTGAAGTTCCGATAAAGTTGCCGACGAAGATGAAGAAATCAGCAAGCATGAAATCGCAATTTGCGCATTTTGAAGAGGAGGCTATTCTTGAAGCTCGCCGGCCGGCCACTACAAGGGAGAGAAATGTTAAGACTAGCGACGGAGACATTAATGAAGTAGATGCTAAAGCAGATGATTTCATCAACAAGTTCAAGCAACAGTTGAAGTTACAGAGGTTGGATTCAATTCTCAGGTACAAGGAGATGATTGGTAGAGGGAGCTAAAAGGTAAAGATTTCTGATTTTTTTGGGGTTAATTAGCAGTTTCTGGTTAGTTTCGGGGCTGTTGTAGAAATTGCAAAAAGTAAGATGGTGATGGGATCTAATGCAAATCCAAGTGTTGCAACATTTTGGTCAATGTCTTGTCTTTTGGCATTTGATAAATCATGGGTTTGGTGGATGGGCATTTTAGTAATTTTGCTGCTGCATTGCAAATTTATGGTTTGCAGTGTCTGAAAATGTGGAGAAATATTTTTCTATAGGTGGCAAACTATAGATTTGCTAATGTTGGAGGGCTCATTATGTTGTTAGAGCTAATTTCTGTTTACTGTGAATTTAGTCCACATTTTAAAACTTTCTGTTCAAATAGGTCATTTTTTAACTTTCCTTCAACAAATGTCCCCAAAGATCTCCATTTTTTCTGTTTTTATGTACTTTTGGGAATTTTATTGTTCCTCATGACTGTTTATGTGAAAAAATGGTAGGTTCTACAAGGTTATTAGTATCATATATATATCATGTTTTTCAGTTGAAATAGGTTGGAGTTCAAGGCATATTTATCCATATTCCATATCACACACGTTACACTTCTCAGTTCTTTTCACAATGAATACATTTTTAAGGAGTTAAGTTGTATTGTGTCAAAAAAATATTAACTGTCAGCCACAGAATCCAACCTCTCAAATGCTGCTCGTGCTACTCCAAGCTGATCAAAATGTCATTCATGAAGACAATGATAAATGAGTCAATACACGTCGCCGGAGCGTTAGTCAAACCGAAGGACATCATTAGAAACTCATAATAGCCATATCTAGTCCGAAAAGTCGTCTTCGGACATCTGAATCCCCAATTTTCGACTGATGCTACCTCGATCTCAAGTCGATTTTAGAGAACACCCTAACATCCTGTAACTGGTCAAACAAATCATCAATATTAACAAGAAGATAAGTGTCTACTAATTAGATGAACTAGAGAGAATGTGGATAATTTGTCGGTGAAATTACGCTAATAATGCAAACACCCTCTTGTTACAATAATAATAACAATAAATTTAGTATAATCTTACAAGTGGAGTCCAAAGAAAGTAGTGTATGCAGACCTTGCCTTTATCTTACGAAAAATTATTTTCGATAGACCCTCGGGGAAGCATAGTTACAATTAGGGGTGTACATATGTTGGGTTGGTTCAGATTTTCTAATTACCAAACCAAACTAATTGTATCGGATTATTAAATCTAAATATCAAACCAAACCATTAAAAGTCAAAATTTTTAATCTCGATTTTTTTCGGGTTTTCGTCTTTTTTCGATTTTTTTTCCTCATAAAGTCTTCATAGCACAAAACATAAAATTTATGCTCCAAATATTTCTTTAATCCTAGTAAGACAGAACAATATAAGGTGTTTTTCAATGAAATAACATAAATATGAGATGAGTCATGGCATTGTACTAAAATATTCAACAATAAAGTAAAATCACATAAAAATTTATATTATTAATAAATCATAATGAAAACAAACATAATTTAAAATTACGACTGATAAGTGCTATTATTTACCTGACTAACCACTAAAAGAAAAATAAGTTATATATTTTATCTAAACCACGGAAAAACTAAAAAAAATAGATATCCAACATTATTTTCATTCATAGTACAATTGAATTGAATGTCTTTTATTAGCATTAGTATTGGTTTAGGATTTATTTGAGTTACTAATATTTATGGACCATAAAATTTATTGGAGCATCTAAAATTATAAGCCCAAACTTGAAATAATACGTTAAAAAATAAACTATGAAAAAACTTAAGAAATATTTATAAAATACACTACAATAAATATTTTTGTGTATTACATATATTTAAAATTTCTATATATATAATGTCGGGTTGGTTTGATTTTTGTTTGACTTTTCTTAATTAAAACCAAACCAAATCAAATATAATCAAATTAGTTTTTTTATTTGACTCGAATTATCAAATTGACGCGATTTGTCGGTTTCATTTTGTAGCCCTGTCACAAAAGTAGTGCTTTTGGGAATTTTATTGTTCCTCATGACTGTTTATGTGAAGAAATGGTAGGTTCTACAAGGTTATTAGTATCATATATATTTCATGTTTTTCAGTTGAAATAGGTTGGAGTTCAAGGCATATCTATCCATATTCCATATCACACACGTTACCCTTCTCAGTTCTTATCACAATGAATACATTTTTAAGGAGTTAAGTTTTATTGTGTCAAGAAAATATTAACTGTCAGCCACTTAACAAGAAGATAAGTGTCTACTAAGGGTAGATGAATTAGAGAGAATGTGGATAATTTGTTTGTGAAATTACACTAATAACGCAAACATCCTCTTGTCACAGCAATAACAACAAACCTAATGTAATTCCACAAGTGAGGTTCAAGAAAGATAATGTGTCGCCGACCTTATTTCTATCTTACGAAGGTAGAAAAATTGTTTTCGATAGACCTTCGGGAAAGCATAGTCAGAATAGTGCTGAAAAGAAATACAATAGTGAAGAAGTCATAAAAAAAAAAAAATAACAACAACAAGAAGATAATAAAAAAAATCGAAGAACAAATACCCTCCACTTAGACTTTTAATTCTATCCCTATATATGATATACTGAAACTTGAAGTAAAAATATTAATCCATTAATGGGAGCAAGGGCTGGGAATTATTGAACGAATTTTTAAAGAGAATTTATTGGTTTGCACTACTATTTTTCCTTTATTTAGGGGCAATCATATGATATTATGGTGGTTGATGGGGCCATATTTAAATGGTGACAGCTAATAACAAACACCTTTCACAAATATTTAATTTATGGGAATTTTGTTGATAGGTCCCAATCACAACAAGTGATGTGCGACCATATGATCCAAAGTTAGGCCTTTTTCCTTGGTCACTACTGGTTAGAGCATCTTCTTGTTAGACTAGACTTAGAAGTTTCACTTTTTGTTGCGGAAAAATGTTAAACAAATAGTGCTATAAGATTCTTTGCAAGTGCATAATATAATGTAGTGTTATCAATCATAACAATATTATTTAAATATATTTTTTCTAAGGATTAAGCAATTACACCATCAATTATTCAGCTGGAGCATCTTCTTGTGTTAATTTGTTTGTTTTCGTTAAAGTATTTAGTTCATCTTCCTGTCGGTAAAGTGATTACACTAATATCTAATTCTAAAGAGACAGCTCACTGACTATTCTAATACCATTAAATTAGTGATAAAAAGACAACGATTTTCGAGTTAGCACATGGTGTTTGGAATGGACAAAAGGAGAAAACAATTGTTCACTCCCCTACTCGACTATATGACAAACAAGAAAGCAAGCACCTAGCTATTGTTTGCCTAAATATGAAAAGTTATTTGGATTCTCACTCTTACTAAAAGAGAATAATTGTATTAGACGGACTGGTACGGAATAAATCTAATTCCAAGGAAAGATTTATCCTACAATTTTTTCTTTTTGGGTAGGACTGGATTTGGATTACAGTTTATAGAACAGGGTCCAGGAAAAAATTTACCTCTTAGGAATGACACCTAGTTAGGATTGATCTTTTTCGCACGTCTTCACTCTTTTTCTCTTTTAAACTAAGAGAATTGGTATTTGGTCAAGATGTGATCTATTTCTTTTTCTGTTGTATCGAAAATTTAATTTTATTTAGCAAGGAGCCGTTTTACTAGGAATAGCAGGACTACATGATTCTCATTTCTATAGAAACTCAACACTTGTACAATTTCCATCCAAAATATCATCGGCTTATTATCACTCAAATTAGGTTTCGTTTGAAAAACTAATAATATTATCTAAAGAAATACAAAAAGTAGTAGTACAAAAAAGGAAAGAAGAAAACCAGAAACATATCACAAATACCAAAAAGGTTAGGATTTAGTTGGGGAGGCAGCAAAGGCTGGAGGGAACAAAACTTGTCCAATCTCCAAAAAACACAAATTGCGGTGTTGTGGATATGTATGACTGAAGTCTGAACTCTGGAACTCAATTTATTCTGACTTCATCTTTTGGAACTATGCATATTTTAGGAACTGCTGTTACTGTTGCTGTTGCTGTTGCTGTTGCCTGACGAACTTATTGTAATATCTTGAATTTTGTTAGCTTTTATTAAATCATAATTTAAATATAGAGGCTGAAGCACAAGAAACTATTTGATAAATCTCTCAAATGATTAAAAGTACTAATAATCATTAGCTTAAACTGCTTTCATAACTAAACAGTTTTGTAATTGGATACAACTGTTGAATCCGTGATAAAATATTAATGTGTTTACTTAAAAAGTGTGAAATTCTTTATATGACTAAAATGCTCTTAAAACTGTTTAGACAAATAGAAATATAAATGTAACCTTATTAGATGCGCACTTAAATTCCTTTTGCTCCTAATTATCCCTTTATATTTGGTTATTTAGCCTTTAGCCCATGAATGACCTCAATTCAACCTTAAAAATTGCACGTGGCGGCTGTCTAATCGCCCCATTTAACGGGTATTCACTTTTGTATTTCTTTTTGACTTGTACCAACTGTTTAAACAACTTCAGCCTTTTTCTCCTCCTCCTTCTTTTTTGGGTAAAAATAATTTTATATGGTGTTTGTAAATATATTTTAAGGCAGTTTATGATATTTTACACTGGTGAGCTGTTGTGGCGCTTTATTTTTTACTATTGCTTAGGTTTCTTCTTTTTCTTTTTCTTAATTGCAAAATGAGTTTGTTAGATTTATTATTGTTTTGACAAATTGATGATTGAGGTTTGTTCTTGATAATATTTGAAGGTTATGTTTCAAATTTGAGCTCATTTGGAGTAGATTTAGGTATTAAATCGTATATTCGATTGTTAAAATTCGAAGAATAAATTTCTGTTTTTGGACAATTTGCACTTAAAACCTAAATAGTTCTGAAATGCATGAAAGTCTTGGTTGCACTTCAGACCTTTTGGCCTTTAGTGCATGCGAAGTGTAATTTTTCATTTCAGATTTATTGGCCTTAGGTGTAGGAAAACGTTTGTTGCACTTCAGACCGTTTGGCTTTAAGTGCATCTAAAGTGTAATTTTTCACTTCAGACTTATTGGTCTTATGTTCATGAAACCATTGGTTGCACTTCAGATCTATTTGGCCTTAAGTGCATCTGAAGTTTAATTTTTTATTTCAGACTTATTTTCCTTAAGTGTAGAAAAACATTTGTTGCACTTCAGACCTTATGGCCTTAAGTGCATCTGAAATATAATTTTTCACTTCAGACTTATTGGCCTTAAGTGCATGAAACCATTGGTTGCACATAAGACCTATTTGGTTTTAAGTGCATCCAAAGTGTAATTTTTTTTTACTTCGGACTAATTTTTTTTAACTTCAGACCTGATAAATCTAAAGTTGATTATAAAGTGGATAGACTTGCAAATTTTTTACAAAGTGGGTATATGTTCAATTGTGACTCCAAAATGGGGTATAGATGCAAAAAACACAATTCAACCCAAGGAAGTGTGATGGTCTCGTTGCCACATGAATACTTATTGTCCATGTGGCATATTTAAAAAATAATACATACTCTTTTATTTTTTAAAATTTATTAATTTTGTCGGATTCATATTTTCGGCCAAATTTAGAAAAACATGTCTAGAATTCCATCATTAGGTTGAACTTTTTACATTTGGCTAAACATAACGGAGTTCACCAAAAAATATTATTTTATAAATTTGGTTGAAAAAAGAAAAGAAAAATACAATTGAACCAAATCATCAATGCATTTAAAAGAAAAGCACAATTGAAACTTTGTTATCGTGACTAAAAATTTTATTTGACTAAAATTAGTAGAGTTTTAGTCACGTCTTTTTTATATATTTGAGTCGAAGTAAAAGAAATACAGTTGAAACAAATAGTTATTGCACCTAAAAAAATTAAAAAATATAAAGTTGATGTAAAATGCGGAAAAAGAAAAAATACACAATTAGAACAAAACAATCAATTTTGTATGATTATCGGACAATTTACGGTTGAACAATACCTCACTTGTCAGATAATATTTGAATATTTTTTGGCCATCAATGCTTAAAGGAGAGTGTATCAACGCATTTTGTAATATCAACGTCCAGGGAATTATGAAAAGTTAAATAGTTGATATATAAGGTAAATATGATGAATACTACTCTTTCGTCTCAATTTATGTACTATTCTTTTTTTCAGTCAGTCCAAAAAGAATAGTCCTACATTTTATCCTTGTGGACTGAAGAAAAAGGGGCTAGGCGGGAAAAGGAGTGTACCATGAGAGAAGCAAGGAGGTCAACCTCTTTCAAATATATAATATGGAATCTGGCAATTTAGTTGGACTCTCATGTCAATCCGAGCACATTTTTATATTTAACAATAATTTAATTCAAATGTTCATTTTACCTTTCATTGAGATGATATATAGCAACCACCATATTTCTGTCTTATTTTGGACTATAAATTTCATAAAAAGTTCTTTTTTTTTAAACTCCTGCCCAGTCAAACACCACCTTATAAATTTTGCGGAAGCAATATATGCAATATTATAAATTGTGCTAAGGAGTCTTCTGGGTAGTATAGTTATGTTTTTCCGCTTAAACAGAGGTACATATTATAATCCAATGAGTCATAGTCTAACTCTTCTTCCGAGTAAAAACCACTTCACAACTAGTTTTTAGTTACAATTGGGTCAAAGACCTTTTGTATATCCATTTATTTCCCTTTCTTTAATACTATTTACTTAACGAATTAAGTATTTTATTCAATCTGTTGTATTACTTTCTTAGCCCAAAATTTCAAGGTATACTTCATTCGACTCATTACGACCCGTCCTAGATTATATTACTCATCTAACCCTCCCTAACTTTGGCCATTTGGATAGAAGTACATAATTTGGGCCAGTTCCGACGATCTTAAACCGAACCTACTCGAGTCGGGGCAAGAAAATGAAGAAAAGAAAATTGATTGCATCTTAATGCTAGACATGTTATACATATCTTGGGGAAAATTAA
Organism: Nicotiana obtusifolia; assembly: GCA_002018475.1. Lineage (NCBI taxonomy): Eukaryota > Viridiplantae > Streptophyta > Magnoliopsida > Solanales > Solanaceae > Nicotiana > Nicotiana obtusifolia. Next base: position 49,477 of record MCJB01049583.1, on the reverse strand, counting down.
ACGCAACTTTGGTTATCCACTTGTCCTAAGGATTTTCTTTGTGCATTAAATAGGCATTATATCAATCAAAGAATATGGGGCCCTTCTTTTGTTTAAATTCGAAAAGGCTCATTTGACCTTGGTGATAGACAAAACATTTGCACTTAAATTCGGTCTTTTTCCAGAATGAAAAGTGAACCAATTTTAGGGAAACCGTCCCCACCTTCAAGGGCTAATCACTGCAGCAAGTGTTCAATTGGTGTATGCTGCTCTATTAATTAGGGTACTGAATTCCAGTAATGAAATTGTTGATCGGAGTTTCAAGCTTGAAACTTAAGTGTATTTTACTGATTATCAAACGAGAAGCACATTGGAGGGGGACTCTGAGCCTTACCTCCCAAAAGAAATCAACTTTTTACCTAAGTGTAGGATTCCATCTTCTTTGATCCAAAGTTAGACTCAATCTAGGTAAGCTCAGAGCTTTACAACATGTACATAATAGGGGATCGGATTAAAATCACCCCATGCAACAACGGTACAATATAAGAAGAGGAGATTTAAATTGTTGAGAGAAGTCTCAATGCCAGATGTATGAAACTTTAACTAATGTATTATCCCCTTGGAACTCTGAATTCCAGTAGAGTTAAAGATCTCCTCCTGACTCTCTTAAAGGAGGGATTTGCCACTTATCCTCTTACTTCCCTTGGGAGATCATTGAATGTATATACAAGTTTTTGGCAGAAGCTAAAAAATCAGCTACAGAATTTGCTTCTCTAAAGCAGTGTGTTACTTGAATTTCACCACTTGGCACTAGAATTACCTGTCACAGAGTACCGATGTTCAACTTTACACTACGTACAGATGGCATTATCCATTTAATAAGCTTACTAAGTAGCTTTGTTCTCTGAGTTTCCAAAGCTTTGCAGATAAATCCCCAAAGAGGATTCATATTCGGACTAGAAATCTGAGTATTCATTATACACTACAAAATTCAGCTCAACTTGTTCTCTTGTCTTGTAAAAAGATAAGGCATTTTCATGTTAAATGTAAGAAGAATCCCTTTAGAAAGCAGCATGTGAGACAAAATAAAAGAAGACATAAACTCAGCAAAGAAGGGATCTGACTTATCTAAAGTTGGTGCAAGGTGCTACAAACCTAATGACAAATAGATGTTACTCTTTAGCATGCAGTTTAAACTTTACTTTGAGAAACAACAACATAACCAGCATAGTGAATGGGTCGAACTCGGACCGCTTGCGTAGGGATAAATTGGGCTCGAGTTTATACGGTTGGTATCAATCATAACTACTGCTTGATACGCCGGGATCGAGGATCAAAGATCGAAGGTCGAGACCGAGCACCATCGAATCGGAACTCGAAGCCATGATGCCCGTGATAAGTTTGTCAAGGTCGATTATGAAAAATGTCCTAGGGTAAAATTATTAGATCTGCATAACGGAGAGACCAGAAATTTCGTGATACGTAAATATCTCGGCGGGAATCACGGCGTCAATAAACAAAACCGTTGAAATCAGTAAATCAAAGGATATTTTACCTTGTAAATAGATTTTTACCTTGTATAAGAATTAT
>MCJB01049583.1:0-40101 GCA_002018475.1 Nicotiana obtusifolia | reverse complement strand
TGCATTGATGTGGCTACGGGCACTCAACCCATTTCTATTCCGCCGTATTGCATGGCCCCGCCAGAGTTAAAAGAATTAAAGGAGCAGTTGCAAGACTTGCTCGAGAAGGGTTTCATTAGACCCAATGTTTCACCTTGGGGTGCGCCCGTGTTGTTTGTTAAAAAGAAGGACGGGTCAATGAGAATGTGCATCGATTACCGACAATTGAACAAGGTTACCATCAAGAATAAGTACCCATTGCCGAGGATCAATGATTTGTTCGATCAGCTCCAGGGTGCCAGGGTATTTTCGAAGATTGATTTGAGGTCGGGCTATCATCAGTTGAAAATTAGGGCATCCGATGTCCCTAAGATAGCTTTCCGTACCCGGTACGGGCATTACGAATTCCTGGTTATGTCATTTGGATTGACTAATGCCCCTGCAGCTTTTATGGACTTGATGAATCGAGTGTTCAGACCTTATCTGGATTCGTTCGTGATAGTCTTCATTAACGACATCTTGGTATATTCCCGCAGCCAGGAGGAGCACGAACAACATCTCAGAGCGGTTCTTCGGNAAGATAGCTCTGACCACGGCACCAGTGTTAGTCTTACCCACAGGCTCAGGGTCTTACACAGTTTATTGTGATGCCTCTCGTATTGGGCTTGGTGCAGTGTTGATGCAAGAGGGCCATTGCCTATGCTTCAAGGCAGTTGAAGGTTCATGAGAAAAACTATCCAGTGCATGATTTAGAATTGGCAGCCATAATCCACGCCTTGAAGATTTGGAGACACTACTTATATGGCGTGTCGTGCGAGGTGTTCACGGATCATAAGAGTCTTCAGTATCTGTTCAAGCAAAAGGAGTTAAATTTGAGGCAGATGAGGTGGCTGGAATTGTTGAAGGACTACGATGTCACAATCTTATATCACCCGGGAAAGGCCAACGTGGTGGCCGATGCCTTGAGTAGAAAGTCGGCTAGCATGGGCAGTCTTGCTTATATTCTGGTCGGCAAAAGACCCCTTGCTTTGGACGTTCAGACGTTGGCCAATCGACTAGTGAGTTTGGACATTTCTGAACCTAATCGGGTATTAGCTTACATGGTCGCTCATTCCTCATTGTTAAACGAATACGTGACCGGCAGTTTGATGATCCCCATTTGTGTGTCCTCAGGGACACGGTAAAACGAGGAGGTGCCAAGTAGGTCACCTTAGGGGATGATGGGATTTTGAGACTATAGGGTCGAGTTGGTGTGCCCAATGTAGAGGGACTTCGGGAATTGATTCTGAAGGAAGCCCATAGTTCCAAGTATTCTATTCATCCGGGCGCCGCAAAGATGTATCGGGATTTGCGCCAGCATTATTGGTGGCGTAGAATGAAGAAGGATATAGTTGAGTACGTGGCTCGGTGTTTGAATTGCCAGCAGGTTAAGTGCGAGCATCAGCGACCTGGTGGACTGTTCCAGAGAATTGAACTCCCCGAGTGGAAGTGGGAACGGATCACTATGGATTTTGTTGTTGGACTTCCGCAGACCCGGAAGAAGTTCGACGCAATTTGGGTCATTGTTGACAGGCTGACCAAATCAGCACATATCATCCCGGTGGCAACCTCCTATTCATCTGAGAGGTTAGCCGAGATCTATATCCGGAGATTGTTCGCCTTCATGGTGTGCCGATATCTATTATTTCGGATCGAGGTACGCAGTTTACCTCACATTTCTGGAAGGCAGTCTAGCGAGAGTTGGGCACCCAGGTTGAATTAAGCACAACATTTCATCCGCAAACGGACGGACAGTCCGAGCGGACTATCCAGATATTGGAGGATATGCTCCGAGCTTGTGCTATTGACTTTGGAGGTTCCTGGGATCAATTTTTGCCATTAGCAGAGTTCGCCTACAATAACAGCTACCAGTCGAGCATTCAGATGGCTCCTTATGAAGCTTTATATGGTAGGCGGTGTCGAACTCCGGTTGGGTGGTTCGAGCCGGGGGAGGCTCGGTATTGGGTACGGATCTGGTTCAGGAGGCCTTGAACAAGGTCAAAATCATTCCGGAAAGGCTTCGTACAGCTCAGTCAAGGCAAAAGAGCTATGCAGATCGTAAGTCACGAGATATAGCCTTTATGGTTGGTGAACGAGTATTACTCCGAGTGTCGCCCATGAAAGGCGTGATGAGATTTGGGAAGAGGGGAAAGCTTAGCCCCAGGTTCATTGGTCCATTTGAAATTCTGGATCGAGTGGGGGAGGTGGCTTATAGGCTTGCATTGCCGCCGAGCTTATCAGCCGTGCATCCAGTTTTTCATGTGTCCATGCTCCGGAAATATCACGGCGATCCCACTCACGTGCTAGATTTCAGCACTGTTCAGTTGGACAAGGACTTGTCCTACGAGGAAGAACCTGTAGCCATTCTAGACCGGCAAGTCCGTCAGCTGAGGTCGAAGAGGTTTCCTTCTGTTCGTGTTCAGTGGAGAGGTCAGCCTCCTGAGGCATCGACATGGGAGTCTGAGTCCGATATGCGGAGCCGCTATCCACATCTTTTCCCCGACTCAGGTACTTCTTTATCCTGTCCGTTCAAGGACGAACGGTTGTTTTAGAGGGGAAGAATGTAACGGCCCGATGTGTCATAGAAACAAATGTGATGCTAATTGTTTAGACTTGGTTGCCTTAAGTGCAAAATTCCCCTTCGTAATTGTACAATTTTAATATTCTTGCAGGGTACGAGGTATAAGAATTGAATAAATTAAGAAAAGAATTCGAAAAATTAAGAAATGCAAGAAATGCGATCGCATTTCAGATATGCGAACCGCATATCTTGCACAGGCATCGCAAAGTGAAACAGAAACCTGGGCGTAAAACCAGGTCAGGAATTGCGGTCAGTATGCGATCGCATACTAGAAATGCGGACCGCAAATTCCACTCCCTGGATCGCAAAGTGGAATAGAGAAATGGGGCAAACTTTACGTCAAAAATACGACGAGAATGCGAACCGCATTTCAGGTATGCGGACCGCAAATATGACAGTAGGATCGCAGAGTGAGACAGAGTTTTGGGTCAAATGTTGTGTCAGAAATGCGGCCCAAATGCGGACCGCATATGTGTTTTGCGACCAGAATGCGATCGCATTCTGGCATCTGGCAATTTATTTTCATTTCGATTTTGACCCACTATAAATAGGGACTCATAACCCTAGCATGCAAGAAACCCTCTTATTTTCGATACTTCCTCTGTAAAACTCACCAAACCACCTTCAAACCATAGTAAATCAACCTCCAAATCACCTTGAAATAGCCCCCGATTCCATGAAAACACCTCCATGACATAGTTATCAACTCCCAATTACCAAACCCAACTCTTCCCATTTAAACTCACCAAAACCCAGCTGAGAAATCGCCTGAGACAACCCCAAATACGCTGAAAAATAACCGTGAAATCATCCATTCAACACCCCAACATCAACTACGAAAAACCCACTCTTCAAACCCCAAAACCCAGCTCGAATTTGCTGCAAATACTACCGTGAACAGTACCCAAAGGCTTTCAGACGAGTTTGAGGCTCAAAGGCTTGTGGCTTTGATTGTTGCAGAGATTTGAATGCATTGGAAATCCTGAACCTAGAAGCAAAGCGAGGTAAGTGGTTGTTCTAATCTTAGCTTGAGGGACTATAAATCATGTGCTAATTGTTAAATTGCTTCTTGTTGAGAACAATGTATAGGTATGGTGACGAGTAGCTATACATTGGTGTCGAGCGTGACCGTGGGGCTATATATTGATAAGTGTTGTGAAATATTTATTCTAATTGCTGAATATTATCCGTGACATTGTTGTAATATAAGTGGGAGCGGGTGGCACGCCTGCCACAAGATATCGTGAAATGAGGGCGGGTGGTACGCCTACCATATGAATTTATCATTATATTTGTTCCTCTCGATTATAGGTTCATGTATCTTCTATTCGGCATAATTTAGATTATTAGATGGACTAGTTGAATAAGGAATTGTTAGAAGTCAAAAAGGGGTTCAGTGTCTAAGTCATGGGTAGTGTCTTCGGAGTTCGTTAGGAGTTTAAGGGATCCGGTGTCATAATAGCCGTGTCGTGTCTAGGTTTAATGAAATGGTAGTTGGGTTGGGAGGTTAATTGTAGAACTTCGACTGTAATTGAGTACTAACATTGTTTGAGCTAATAGGAGTCGAATATGGTTTGGTTAGCTGATTTCCCCCTGGCCAGGATGATTGTGTGATGTTGTTTATTCCCTCATTGGGAGGTTGTTATGTTGCCTTGTCCCCCTTGCCGGGACTTCTTGTGATTGTTGTGGTATTGTAAGTTGGAGCGGGTGGCACGCCTGCCACGAGATATTATGAAAGTGGGAGCGGGTGGTACGCCTACCACAGGATATATTGTAAGTGGGAGCGGGTGGCACGCCTGCCACAAAAGGTTACTGTAAGTGGGAACGGGTTGCACGCCTGCAACGAGAGGTTCTGTAAAGTATGAAGTTTAATTCATATCGTTTTGATGTTACCAGTTTTGGTTGATATTTTTGTGCTGCAAACGTACCCGTAAGTAGAAAAAGGGAAAATAGTCCGGTTGATTGGCTTGCCTAGCTTTCACTAGTAGGCGCCATCACGACTCCCTGGGGTGGAAAATTTGGGTCGTGACATATAGGGTCCATTCGGGAGGTTAAATACCCAGAATGGTTAGCAAACGTAGTGGTATTCCCTAAAAAGGGGAATAAACTAAGAATGCGTGCAGATTATAAGGATCTGAATAAGGCGTGCCCAAAAGATTCTTTTCTTTTACCCAACATCGATCGGATGATCGATGCCACCCTGGCCATGAGACCCTTAGCTTTCTCGATGCTTACTCTGGCTATAACCAAATACGAATGGACCCGGCTGACCAAGAAAAAACATCCTTCATCACTAAGTATGGCACATACTGCTACAACGTGATGCCATTCGGGTTAAAAAATGCAGGAGCTACTTACCAACGCCTAGTAAAATGAATGTTTGAAAAACAACTAGGAAAAATGATGGAAGTTTATATTGATGATATGTTAGTTAAGTCCCTGCAAGTAGAGAGGACCATTTGAACCACTTGCAGGAAACATTGACGTGCTGAAACAATACAACATGAAGCTGAATCCGTAGAAATGCACGTTCGGTGTGGGCTTAGGCAAGTTCCTCGGTTTCATGGTCTCGAATTGAGGAATAGAAATCAACCCCAAAAAGATCAAGGCTATCGAGGACATCACAGTTGTAGATAGTGTGAAGGCTGTACGAAAGCTGACAGGCCGTATAGCCGCTTTGGGACGATTTATTTTAAGATCATCCGATAAAAGCCATCGATTTTTCAACCTATTGAAAAAGAAGAACAGCTTCTCATGGACACCGGAGTGCCAACACGCGTTAGAGGAGCTTAAAAGGTATCTATCTAGCCCACCCTTGCTGCATACACCGAAGACAGGTGAACGGTTGTACCTCTACCTTGATGTCTCAGAAGTAGCGGTAAGTGGAGTCTTAGTTCGAGAGGAGCAAGGTATGCAATTTCCAATTTATTACGTTAGCAGAACCTTAGGCGAGGCTGAAACTAGATACCCTCATTTGGAAAAACTGGCACTCGCTTTATTGAGTGCCTCCAGGAAACTGAAACCTTATTTCCAATGTCATCCCATATGCGTCATAACGACTTATCCGTTAAGAAGCATAATGCATAAGCCCGAGCTCTCCGGCATTGGCCAAATGGGCCATCGAAATAAGTGGGTATGATATCGAGTATCGACCCCAAACCGCCATTAACTCTCAGGTGTTGGCAGATTTCATCGCTGATTTTACACCATCCTTAATGCCCGAGGTCGAAAGAGAGCTACTGGCTGGATCGGGGACTCCTTCGGGAGTGTGAACCCTATTCACAGATGGTGCCTAAAACGCGAAGGGATTGGGGCTTTGTATCGTGCTAAAGCCCCCAACCGGTAACACAATTCGACAGTCTATCAAGACTCTGAAATTAACTAACAATGAAGCAGAGTATGAGATTGTGATTGCAGGTTTGGAACTAGCCAAAAGCCTGGGAGCGGAAATAATCGAAGCTAAGTGCGATTCCCTTCTTGTGGTGAATCAAGTCAACATAACTTTCGAGGTCAGAGAAGGACGAATGCAGAGATATTTAAACAAACTGCAAGTTACACTGCATAGGTTCAAAGAATGGACCTTACACTACCTCGAGAGCAAAACAGTGAGGCCGATGCCCCGCCAGTTTGTGATCATCGGTCGAAGATGATGAGTTCGAATCCGAAAAGGTCGTACAGCTCATGAGGTCGGTAGTAAAAGATGGCCACGCGGAAATCAACATGACAAGTCTGACCTGGGATTGGAGGAAGAAATACATAGAGTACCTAAGCTCGGTAAACTCCCCTCAGACCCAAAAGAATCAAGAGCATTGCGCTCAAAGGCGGCTCGATTTTGTCTATCCGATGACGGAACTTTGTTTAGAAGGACGTTCGGTGGCCCCCTCGCGATATGTCTAGGACCGGGTGCCACCGAATACATTTTAAGAGAAATACACGAAGGCACTTGTGGGAATCATCCCAGTGCCGAGCCCCTAATCCGAAAAATAATAAGAGCCGGTTATTATTGGATCGATATGGAAAAGGATGCAAAGGAGTTCGTTCGCAAATGTAACGAATGTCAAAGACATGCCCCGATGATCCACCAGCCCGGGGAGATGTTGCATTCGGTCTTGTCACTATGGCCGTTCATGAAATGGGGAATGGACATCGTCGTCCCTCTTCCCTGCACACCACATAAGGCTCAATTCATTCTTTTTATGACTTACTATTTCTCCAAATGGATGGAAGCGCAGGCATATGAGAAGGTTAGGGAAAAAGAAGTGATCGAGTTCATTTGGGATCACATCATATGTCGGTTTGGGATGCCATCAGAGATCGTGTGTGACAATGGAAAATAGTTCGTCAGCAGCAAAGTGACGAAGTTCCTCGAAGATAACAAGATCAAAAGGATCCTATCAACGGCCTATCACCCCAGCGGTAATGGACAAGCCGAATTTACCAACAAAACCATACTTCGAAATCTCAAAAAGAGGTTAACCGATGAGAAGGGGAAATAGAAGGAGATATTGCCTGAAGTCCTATGGGCGTATCATACAACCGAGAAATCTAGCACTGGAGCCACCCCCTTTTCCCTGGTGTACGGTGCTGAAGCTTTGATACCGGTCGAAGTTGGTGAACCAAGTGCCAGGTTCCTCTATGCGACCGAGGAATCAAATCATGAGTCTATGAATACGAATCTGGAACTGTTGGACGAAAGAAGGGAAGCGGTCCTTGTTCGATTGGCCGCCCAAAAACAAAAGATCGAAAGATACTACAACAGGAGAACCCATCTTCGACATTTCAACATCGGAGATTTAGTACTCAGGAAGGTCACACCCAACACTCGAAATTCGAATGAAGGGAAATTGGGGCCGAAGTGGGAAGGACCTTATTCCATCATAAAGATCACCGGAAAGGGATCATACAAGCTCGGAATGATGGACGGCAAACAGCTGCCCAACAATTGGAACATAAATCACTTGAAACGATACTACTGTTAAGGTACGATCCTTCATTCTTCATTTTTATTTGTTTTTATGCTACTAACACTCGCAGGTATCAAATAAAGTAGCCTCGAATCGGAAAGTACTGGATGTTAGGACTGAAAGCACGCGTTGCACTCTTTTTCCCTTCGACCGGTTTGTCCCAAATTGGGTTTTACGGCAAGGTTTTTAACGAGGCAACCAGAAAACGTGCTAACTTAGATTTTAAGACCGATCGTATATCAATGACAACAATATTTGGTGCTAAACATCGATCGACCTCAAATGTCGGAAGACTACTTAGTTACTTCGATTCGGGGAGACTTCTCAAAGATCATTAGAAATCGATGTAAGGGTCAAACGGTCAAAGGAACCGTACCCCAATAGATTGATCTATCCCCTAAATAAATTGTACAAGCACATGAACAAGAATAAAGATCTCTTGCACCAATATTCTGTCTACGAGCCCAAGGGCTATTTTGATTTTCTTTGTTCAATCAAATACTGACATCACTCAGGGATTCATTCGAAAATCAAATTTAATCGAAGGGGAATAAGACCTACTAAGTCAAACCCCAATTTTTTAGAGGCCAAGGCCATACCGAGTTAATGAAACTCGAAGGGGAATAAGACCTACTAAGGAAAACCCCAATTTTTTTTGGAGGCCAAGGCCATACCGAGTTAATGAAACTCGAAGGGGGATAAGACCTGCTAAGGCAACCCGATTCTTAAAAGGCTAAGGCCATGCCGAGTTAATGAAACTCGAAAAGGGATAAGACCTACTAAGGCAAACCCCGGATCTTTACAAGGTTAAGGCCATACCGAGTTAATGAAGTTCGAAGAGGAATAAGACCTACTAAGGCAAACCCCAAATCTTTACAAGGCTAAGGAAAGAAAAAATTTACTAAGGCATATCCCAGAATTGGCCAAGTCCAAACTGATTTCGAAGAATAGAAAATTCACTGAGATGAACCATCGGTTCTAATCAAAAGAATCGAAACAAGTCAGCAATAAAAGAAGGAAAGGGAAAAAGAATTTTATATATATAAGGTATGATTACAAAGGTGGAGACCTCATTACATAATATAAAAAAGGGGGGGGGAAGAGAGGGCGCTTTATTCTGAGTTCTCGGAGTCATCTTCCTCCGGAAAGGCTTGTTTTCTGGATTCGGCCTCGATCTTTTTGGCATCATCGATCTCGGTTGATAGATCGAAGCCTTGGGCATGTATTTCCTTGAGAATGGACAGGCGAGTTTGACACTTAGTTTAATCAACCAAAATTTTTGATTGATCTTGAGCGGCCTCAGCGCCGGCCTTGTACTGGGCCACCAACTCATCGGCCTCATCCTAGGTTGCAGCAACCTCCGATTTGGCCATCTGTAGCTCGTTGACCAAAGTATCACGATACGAGTAGATCGCGCTAACTCGAGATTGGAGCATATCAGTGCTCTCAGTCAGAGCCTCGATTCTCCCCTTTGCTTCCGTCAGTTGAGTTTCTGATGAAACTAACTGAGCTCGGAAGGCCTCCTTTTCCGAAGCCAGATGATCCATCCTGCTTCTCCATTCATTGGCTTCTGCTCTAGCCTCGCTTGCCTTGGATCGGAGTCGGGTTATTTGATCGAGCTGCTGCCCCATTTGCTCGATTAAGCCTGAATTCTCTCACCGTAGAAAATCCAGTTCGGCCCGAAGGTTCGACATCTCCCCTTCGAGCCGCTCGCAACGCGCCGATTCTTCCTGTTGACGAAGAAAAGCCTCATGATAATGCACCGAGGCCTACAAGTACAAAAGAAAGTATGGCAGTTAGTCGAAGTCTTAAAATGCAAAACAGTGAATGCCAGATAAGGCTTATCAGAAACTTACCTTATTCAATGCTTGTTGAGCCTCATTGAACAAGCAGGGTACGTCCACGTCGTTCATCTTAGCCTGATCCTCTTCGGTCACCAAACACCGAAGAGAGCTAGCCACTCCTACAGGAGCGGAAAGGACCCTAGCATCTTCGGGAATGCATACGTTATGATCCGCTTCCGATCAGGATCCGAACTCGGAGAAGGAAATATTGACCAACTTCGGACCAAAAGATGCCTTGCTCGTTACGGTGGAGGGACTTTTCCTCGGTACTTCTAGATTACCGAGCCCAAAAGTATCTTCAGCAGACGCCGAATCCACGCCATCAAAGATACCTCAGAAAGGGCCTTCCGGTTCATGGCTCCTGCCCGGAGAATGTCGTTTTGCAGCTTGGGCCCCGTTCAGGGTCGACTCCGAGAAAGAAGGGGAGTCTATTATTTCTATGGGACTCGAGATCCCCTACAAAGCCCCTCTCACATCGATAGAAGTCTCAGTTCTTGCCCTCACCTCGGGGCCTTCGGCTCGATGAAGGTGTGTCTCATCGGCTCTCTGCTCGGGGACTCCCCTTCCTTCAGTTCGAGACGGCTCGTTACCCAAAAGGTCGAAGTCTTCATCCTCTGAGGATAGAATTCGGTCATCGATGTTGCCCTTGGGATTACGAGCTATCCTTTTCCTCGGTCTCTTTCTCTCGGACTCAGAAGAACTGGGGATTTCTTTCCTCTTTTTCTCTTTCTCCTGCTCTGAAGCAGGGGGATGGCAGGGAACCTCACTACCAGGGGACGCCAGCCTCAATTCGACGTCCTTTGATAGACCTACAAATAAAGAGTAAAGCAAATTAAAAATCGGCAACATGAAACGCAGAGCTCGAACTTAATCGGTCTCACCATGATTTTTGGCCTCCCATCGGCCCTTCGAGATCTCACGCTAGGCACGTTCCGAATAGGTTCTTTGGGACACTACTTTTTCGACCCATTCCTTCAGGTGAGAAATCGCGGCCGGCGTACGAGATACAACTACACCATGTGGAACTGGTTAGTGAAATAACGAAGGAAAAACATCGAACAAGTTGAAATATGGGGTAACACTTAAGGTTCATGTTCCACTTCTCAGGGAACGGCATGTCTTCAGTCGGAATCAGGTCCGATGTTTTCACCCGAACGAATCGGCTAATCAACCCTTGATCCCTATCCTCATCAATGCTCGAAAAGGGGGCTTTGCTTTCCCGGCGAGCAAGTTTTATCAATCCCCCTCGGAAAAGTAAGGGACTGTATAACCGTAGGAGATGATCGACGGTGAAAGGGTGTCTGTCGATCTTGTTTACGAAAAAGCGAAAGAGAATGACTATTCTCCAGAAAGAAGGGTGAATCTGACCCAATGTTACCTTGTACCTTTTGCAAAAGGCAACAGTAATAGGGTCCAAAGGGCCCAACGTGAAGGTAAAAGTTAAACACTCAAATAACCCTCCACGTGGGTGGTGATCGCCTCTTCCAGTGCGGGAACGACCACACATTTACCGACCCAATCACAATCTTCTTTAACCTTGTCAATGATTTTGTCCGTGATCGAACAAATACACCTAGTGACCGGTTCACACTGGCCCGGTATTGAAGAAGCCTTATCTACTTTAAAGTCGATACCAATCGAACACGGTTCAAAGGAGGTTCGGTCACGGTTTCCTCAACAGCAACAGGCTGAGGATCTTCAGTAGGTTAAGAAGAAGAAGGGGTCTGTCTCTGAGGGACGGATTTAGAGGTTTTTGCCATTGTCAATTAGGAGATAAAGAAGCTAAAAAATGCAAGGATGAGATAAGAATAAGGGAAAGTCACTTGAGAGAAAGTTCAGAGAACTTGAAGAAGAGAATGTTCAAATAGCGTAAACTCCTGAAGATGAAGATAGAGAAGGTTATTTATACCCCCTCAAAGGCGGCGGTTCGCATCCCAAAACGAGGGAGCATTAATTAACATATGCTGATGTTGCAGAGGTTTGTCTCAAGTTTGTCTCTGAAGAGACGTTTTCAATGCGTACCACGTACGTCACAGTGCCACCGTCATTTATCAATGTGATGCTTCGTTTCTTTTGATGTCACGCCCCGAATTCCGTGTCACACGCACCATGAATATGTCACCATTTGACCTAATCAAAAAGTTGCGGCTCATGTCGTTTTTCATTATTACTCTCCAAAAAACGAGGGGACTATCTGTATGGGGTCGAACTCGGACCGCTTGCGTAGGGATAAATCAGGCTTGAGTTTATACTGTTGGTATCAATCATAACTACTGCTCGATAGGCCGGGGTCGAGGATCAAAGATCGAAGGTCGAGCCCGAGCACCATCGAATCAGAACTTGAAGCCATGATGTCCGTGATGAGTTTGTCGAGGTCGACTATGGGAAATGTCCTAGGTTAAAATTATCAGATCTGCATAACGGAAGGACCAGAAATCCCGTGATACGTAAATATCTCGGCAAGAATCACGGCTTCAATCAACAAAATCATTGAAATCAGTAAATCAAGGATATTTTACCTTGTAAATAGATTTTTACTTTGTATAAGAATTATTCTCCCCCCCCCCCCCCCCCCCATAAAGGGGCAATGCAATTGTAAAAGGCATCTCACGATTCAATTATCAATATATAGAAAAGAAGTCCGCTTTATTATCTCTTTATTCATTTGATTCATATTTGTTTATCTCGAAGAAATCAATCAAGGCCAAGACTATTCAAGGCTTGTGGTTTGCATTTTTTCCAATTTGTTTACTGACCTTAATCTCTGTTTTATTCTTCATTATTTGTATCAAACCAAATCACGTGTCCTTAAAACCACGTACAAATTTAATTGTTATCCGAAGCCAAGGGTAAACACATAGTATTAAAGTGGGTTCAAATTCTACGGCGACCATCAAAATGCTTGGCAGACCTAGACGTGAGGGGCCATGTTGCATAGATCGATGTAGTTAGGCAATTCAACGGTCCACTAAAATAAGCTTTAATTTCCAAATGCAAATGATCAAACACATGAAATTAAAGTAGTTGCACACATAAAATTACGACAAAAAGAAACACGAAAAAGACAGATAACGTTACAGAATATTACAAAAGTAGTTTAGGAAGTAAGATTCTCATGTTCGCAGCAACTTTATTACCTGCGTAGGAACAGCCTGTCAAATCCGGAACAAGCTCATACAGTTCACAGCCCAAGAAATAAAATGCGTCTCAGGCATAAACTCTCGTATTTGCAATATTACCATCACCTCCATATTTAGTTTCAATCCTTAATAATCAAGTGACTAATATGTCACACTTATACAAATCTCACCGTGGGGTATGCTCCCACAACCTTTTGCTCTGGTAGCAAAGTCCGCACATCCATATCACCAACGCTCAAATTTTGTAAAGCAAATCAAAATCTGCAAGTCAAATACACAAAGCCACTTCCACAGAACACCATTCTCAGATGACACTAAAGAAAATGACAGCTTACTCCAAACATCTGAATTCACCCCTGCTCATCCGAGCTCGTGACATTTTATCAACACCGAACCCCAACCTTGACTTTCAACCTCTAGTTTCCATTCCGCTCACGGCACCTATCATGCCGCTACGCGAGAATACCAGAATTCATCATAACTCCTAAACTTCTAGTAGAATAAACACTTCATGGTTGGAAAGCCTTTCACTTAGCTCATTTTAGAAGAACCAATGCAACACGCAACTGAATTTTCAAATCGCAGAAAATACAAACCTCAAGTTGTGATCTAAACCGTCATGACTCTTCTGGAATCCGTTTACACAACCAAGCCATTCGAATCGACTACCTCCCAATCCAATCAGGTCATGGTGGTTTTCAAGCCCGCACGTACAACCACAAACCACATGTATAAATTCACACAATGAAGGAACTGATCTTTGTCACAATTAGGCTTGTTCGACCATTACTAACCAACCCAACTACTTTCAATTTACCCTTGACCCGACTTAGAAATATGATAGTTCCATTCACAACATAACGAACTCAATCCGCACTCATCCTGAGTGACCAAGAATCACGAGACCACCCCGTGTAAATACTTCTGAACCATCTCATACTCTCCTTATGCTCACAATAGCATTCTTAACTGGTACACCCATTCTGCTAGACCTCCCGCAAGTCCGAAGCTACTTCTTCCTTTCCTCAAATACTGCACTTAAATTATTGAATCCACTAGGACAGTTGTCGAGAGTCACCCACTCCGACCTGGTCCCAAATATAACCATACTTCAACGCTCTGCTAGCACCTGAACACCCTCTCAAAGAAGCAACCGGCTGAACTCTTTTCCTTGTACATCACCTCCACAAAAGCATAAGCTCCGAGTATTTCCAAAAACCCTTAACATGCATCGATAATGCCGAACATAACACACATCCATCAAGTTCTTTGCTGAATTACCCCTGGTATTTCCTTTTCTTAGTCATAAATAATCCGCCAACGCACCGATAGCCAGAAATCGCACAACTAAACAATCACGCGATCAAATCATAGACGGTAGGGCTCCCCCACTTAACTTTAAGCTACCATCACATAATGCAGAGCCCACAACGATTCCTCCTTCTCAATTAACATGATCTCGCACCGTTAACACGCCAAACTTCTCGAAGTATTTTGTTAAGCTTTTCATGAACATTCAGAATTATCAGTCACAATCACATATTCGAACTCTTACTGGGTAGCAAGTAATATTCCTCGCAAAAGCTTCATCAACATCACGCCCCCGCTAACCTGTTCACAAAAGATAACCCACCTGTGGAATTCCTTATCGACATCTTCCAACGACGCTGCATTAGACACAACTACCACGTGATCAGTAAATTCTCCTAAGCTCGTGCTCACCCACTAGCTGTATAAGTCTGCTCCTCCCCTATTGACATCAACTGAAAGTTCGACAATAATTCCGAACTCAAGTTATATTGCACCTGAAACGATAATCAGATCTTCACACACTCATTCATTTCAAAAAACTCCTTTCTGCCACATTCGATCTTTCTTCCTATAATAGCCATCACTTCAAATAAAATCTGTAGGCCAAATCACCTCCCATCACGATTCCCAAATCGCTCTACACTTTCTCAAGGCACGCGGCTATCCCGCCACATAATCCATATGCTAGTCTACCACTCTTACTTCGGTTAAACCATCTTCTTTTGAGCAACTCCTCAACCTATGCTTCTCATACTTGACCTTCTAGTACTTCTACCACCGCGAAACACTTCCTGTCATGTCTCCCCTCATACTTCGCTGCTCAAATGTTGCTTCAAATCAAAATGCATCTTTGTAGCATGAGTTAATAAGCTTCTACCAACTCTAAGTATCTTGAAAGATCATATTCCTCGAGCCATAACATTAGAAATACCAATTCGATCTTGAACCGCTGCACATCGCTATTTTTGACAACTACTCCTCAAGCACCATTTCACAACACCCTGCCCCGAAGGCAAAATCCAAGAAGACCGTAGCATCGGCGAACCGTAATGTGTCCAAACAAGGACGACGACGACACCGCATCACAATGAAAATTCCACCACGCTCGAAAATATAAAGTCTCGTTACTTTATCAACCAAACATGGACATCCATAGTCCGATTGCCTTCCCCCCGCTGGAATTAAATGCTAAACCCCTTAATCATGCATTGAGAAATCCTCTCTCCAGGGAAAAACATCCTGCACCACATCTGTAGTACCACTACAACTCCTCGACTCCCAATAGATAACAAGCGCTCCACATCATATAAGATTGAATGGGAAGGAAATAAAGGCACAAGCCTCAATGGACTCAAACCGCACGATGAGGAAATCAAGAAGGGAAGTGCTCTTAACAGCCATGTTGCCTCTCGAAGATAAGTACAGACGTCTCCGTACCGATCCGCAAGACTCTGCTAGAATTGCTCATGAATTGTGAAACCCAAGTGAACCTAACACTCACTAAGCTGTCACGACCCAAAATCCACTATAGGTCGTGATAGCGCCTAATCCGCCGTCAGGCAAACCAACGATGATTTTCTAAATTTAATTACTCATTTTAGTATCTTGAAATTAAAATTTTTCTTAATTGAACAGTATAAAATAGAGTTTATAAAGTGAATAAAAACGTTTACACGAACCTCAATAATGAATAACCTAGGGAAACCCCCAAAACCCGGTGTCATGAGTGCATGAACATCAACTAGAAAATAAAATAAAATACAACATCTGTCTGGAATACAAAAAGACAGAAAAATTATAAATAACACTAAGGAGACTCTATAGGCTGCGAATCGTAACATGAGAATGCAGCTCACGGTAAAGTCCCTGAAATGACCACGCCTCTACGCCCAAAGACCACCAGACATATATGTACCTGCACAAAAAGTGCAGTAAATGTAGTATGAGTACGTAAATCAACTCTTACCCAGTAAATATCTAGCCTAAACCCAGAGAAGTAGTGACAAGGGATCGACATCGGCACTTACTAGTGGTCCAATAGGATAGATGCAGTAAAAGTAAACAGATGTGCATCAAAGAAAATAAACGAAGTAACAAGTACAGTACGGGGGGTACAACCCCCCTCTTAGCAATAACTCAAACTCTCAGCTAGTAGCTACCTCCTCAACCAGAGTATGTATAATGGACCTTACCAGATAGGTCGTCACGGTTCAATCAGGAAAATCTCAAAGATATGCCGGCTTCTTGCTAATTATATAACGGCTAATCATGAAGCTCGTCGAATCTCTAAGATGGCAAGTCCATTAATCTATACAAGTCTAGTCTCAAGTTGGATCGTAAAATAAAGGAATTTAATAGACAGGAGACAACTCAAATAATACAATTATAGCATGGTGTGAGCCTAAATCTACCCGAACATAACATGAATCTAGCTACACACAGACTCTCATCACCTTGTGCGTACGTAGCACTCCTATAAGTAACACATAACAAATACATCACCTAGGAGTAGTTTCCCCCTCATGGAAAGGAGACTTACCTTTCCCCGAAGTTCCACAACCGACTGCAAAGCCTCTCTAACACCTCAAACCGATGCACGTCGATCCAAAACTATTGAACAAATGTGTAAACCAATCAAAATATACTTTAATACCCATAGTTGATCAATTTTTATTAATTCCCAACTCCGCTCGAAAAGTCTATAAAATTAACCCTCGGGCCCATATGCCCGGATTCTGAAAATTTCGAAGATAAACTTTACACGTAACACCGCGAACTCAAATATATAACTTATCCCAAATTCCATATCAAATTTCGTGGTTAAAATCCAAAAATACCAATTTTAGGTTTTCTACCAATCTTCCATGTTTAAATTCATATATAAACTAATTATTTAACTTGTAATAGGTGGGAATCACTTACCTTGTGATGGGTGATGAAGAAGCTCCTCCAAAATCGCCCCGAAGCTCAGATCCGATGGAAAATTTGAGATAAAAATGAGCCAAACCCATTTTAGCAAACTTATACACTGCCCGGGCGCCCCTTCTTCGCGAACGCGACAAGTCCCTCGCGTTCGCGAAGGCTAAAGCAAATAGCCCTAAAATTTCCTCTACACGTTCGCGACCTCCTCGTTGCGTTCGCAAAGCCTTCCAACCTCTGCCCTCCGCGTTCGCGAGCCATGAGCCGCATTCGCGAAGGCTTAACGCTAGGCAGGCCCCAGCTCTCCTTTCTCTTCGCGTTCGCGTCCGCCAATCGTGATCGTGTAGGCTTCCCCAGCCTCTGCTCCGCGTTCGCGTCTCCTGCATCGCGTTCGTGATGGGAAAAACCCAGCAGCCTAATATTCCTTCTTCGCGAACGCGTGACCCCTTCGCATTCACGAAGACGAAAACTAGACACCAGCACCAGCAGTTGCAAATCATCCAAACTTTGTCCGAAACCACCTCGAAACACACCCGAGGCCCGCGGGACCCCGTCCAATCGTACTGACTAGTCCCAATACATGACGTGAATCTGCTCGATGCCTCAAATCACATCAAACAACATCAAAACTACGAATCGCGCCCCAATTCAAATAATATGGAATTTGGACCTACTAGATGATGGAATAGTAATCACTAATCACATGATAAGTTATCTCAGGACAAAGCAGTAAAATTGACAATCCCAGAATTAATACAACATACCAAACAGTCAATAAGAAATAATACATGATAACTAATCTCATCATAACTAATCTCGGAATAACTTGCTTTCAAACCAAACGACCCCTTACTTAATCTGTCTCAAAAAAACGGAATATGTCAGTAAAAATATCTAACGTTGGATAAGCATATTGTCGCGTCCCAAACTACCCCCTAGACATGACCGGCATCTAGCTAACACTACCCGCTAGGCGAACCAATTCCTATACTATTAACCTTTTATATAAGCATTGAGAGAAGCACGTACTGGCCCAAACACATTAAATATTACTAAATACAAAATAATAATCCAACTAAAACCATCATTTATTTATAAATTCTAATGAGCACTCAATTAATAAATCTCTAACCCAAATTTCATACTAAGATCATGGAGTATCTAACAAAATAATAGAAGTTTAACCGATAGGCATGCAAATCCGAAAGAAATAATAGACATAAGATAGGTAGAGCTGAAATAACAGCCTCCACGAATAATGCGGGCGGCTCATCTCAGCAATAGAATCTACTCAACAAACTCGTTAGCCACTAGCTTCGTCCTCACTAATAGTATCTGCATACACATGCAGGTAAGGAGTGAGTTATACGTAACTATAACCCAGTAAGATCCTCGACCCGCCACTCTGAATACCTCTGGAACAAGTGTTAGAAAATACAAACACACAACGAGCACAGAAATAATATGCACAGAAATCTTTCACATGTAATTACTCTATAAGGTCCAAATAATTAGTCAACAATAATATTATATATATCTCAACACAATCTACACTAAGGATTTGTCATTAACGGCAGTACAGTAAATTAACCAAACACCCCCAACGAGTTCACGGCAGCATACATAATGCCCCAAATCTACGACAGAGGCATACGCAATGCCCCAAAATATATTACAGTAGCAAAGAAATAATTTCTAATTCCCTAACGCCATAACACTAATAGTATCTGTATAGACATGCAGGTAAGGAGTGAGTTATACGTAACTATAACCCAGTAAGATCCTCGACCCGCCACTCTGAATACCTCTGGAACAAGTGTTAGAAAATACAAACACACAACGAGCACAGAAATAATATGGAATTTTCCTCTCACGGAGTTAGACAGGAGACTTACCTTTCCCCCAAGTTCCACAATCGGCTCCAAAGCCTCTCTAACACCTCAAACCGATGCACGTCGATCCAAAACTATCGAACAAATGTGTAAACCAATCAAAATATAATTTAATACCCATAGTTGATCAATTTATATTAATTCCCAACTCCTCTCTAAAAGTCTATAAAATTAACTCTCGGGCCCACGTACCCGGATTCTAAAGATTTTCGAAGATAAACTTTACACATAACACCACGAACTCAAATATATAACTTATCCCAAATTCCATATCAAATTTCGTGGTTAAAATTCAAAAATACCAATTTTAGGTTTTCTACCAAAATCCTACAATTTCGACTAACTTTCATGTTTAAATTCATATATAAACTAAATATTTAACTTGTAATAGGTGGGAATCACTTACCTTGTGATGGATGATGAAGAAGCTCCTTCAAAATCGCCCCTAAGCTTGGATCCCATGGAAAATTTGAGACAAAAATGAGCCAAACCCGTTTTTTCAAACTTATACATTGCCTAGGCGACCCTTCTTCGCGAACGCGACAAGTCCCTCGCGTTCGCGAAGGCTAAAGCAAAGAGCCCCAAAATTTCCTCTACGAGTTCGTGACCTCCTCATCGTGTTCGCGAAGCCTTCCAACCTTTGCCCTCCGCATTCGCCAGCCACGAGCCACATTCGCGAAGGCTTAACGCTAGGCAAGCCCCAGCTCTCCTTCCTCTTCGCGTTCGCGTCCGCCCCTCGTGATCGTGTAGGCTTCCCCAGCCTCTACTCCGCGTTCGTGTCTCCTGCATCGCGTTCATGATGGGAAAAACCCAGTAGCCTAAAGTTCCTTCTTCGCGAATGCGTGAACCCCTTCGCGTTCACAAAGACGAAAACCAGACAGCAGCACCAGCACCAGCACCAGCAGTTGCAAATTAGCCAAACTTGGTCCGAAATACACCCGAGGCCCCCCGGACCCCATCCAATCATACTGACCAGTACCAATACATGACGCGAATCTGCTTGAGGCCTCAAATCACATCAAACAACATCAAAACTACGAATCGCGTCCCAATTCAAGCTTAGTGAACTTTAGAACTTCAAACTTCTACATTCGACGCCGAAACCTATCAAATTAAGTCCGATTGACCTCAAATTTTGCACACAAGTCATAATTGTCATTATGGACGTACTCCAACTTTCGGAATTGGAATCTTACCCTGATGTCAAAAAGTTCACTCCCGGTCAAACTTCCCAAAAATCATCCAAATTTCCAACTTCTGCCAATTGACGCCGAAACGACTTACAAACTTCTAAATCAACGTCCGGATACACTCCTAAGACCAAAATCACCATACGAAACTATTTCTAGGCTCGAAATCCCAAAAGGACATCGATAACATCAAAATTCACTTCAACCCAAACTTAGGAAAATTCTTAAACCTCCAAAATGCTAACCTTAGGCGCCGAAATACTCCCGGGCCACCCGATACTCGATCCGAACATATGCTCAAGTCCGAAATCATCAGACGTACATATTGGAACCTTCAAATCCTGATTCCGAGGTCGTTTACTCAAAAATCAAACCTTGGTCAACTCTTCCAACTTAAAGCTTTCGAAATTAGAACTACTCAAGGCCTCAAACTGCTGAACGACGCGCTAGAACTCAAAACAACCGGCCGGGTCGTTACACAAAGCTCACTAATTTATCAGCCAAGTCATACCTATTAATCCGATAAATAAAATACCCACATTTGGCACAATGACAAATTAGATTAATACTTTCAAATAAATAACATTAACAGATAAAGCTTTAAAAAATTTATTGACTATAAAGAAATATCATTTGGTAAACAAATATGTTTTTATTATTTCAAATAAATACTTTTTATTTTTTTATATTTAAAATATGTTCATGCCTGAATATGATTAAACAAATTGAGTACCATAGATAAACTAAATGTATGGATATATTATAAAAATAAATAAAATAATATAAAGTTATTTTAATTATAAGTAAAATATTAGGTAAGGATATATTATATAGTATATAATATAGAAGGTATTACATAAATGAGAGAATTCATAATGACAAGGGCATAACAACCTTTTCAAGTGAAAGTATTAAAAAGTTTGGCCAAAGTGACTTTTGTGATAAATAAAGAAAAGTAAAATAATTTTTGTGTAACAAAAAATAAAATAATTTTTGAGTAATGAACACGAAGTTAAATAATTTTTACGTAACCAAAAAAAAAAAACTTTTGTTAATAAAGACAATGTTGAATAGCCACCCCAAAAATTACTCAAATCTTTGTCATTGAGAAATGTCTGTTTTATGATACTTCAGAATTAATTAGTAGCTTGTCTTTCGTATTTATTGCTCATTGAGAAATCTTTGTTGTGATAAATGTTAATCATATACTCCTAGTATATATAAAAGATGAATCAATTACTTTAGGGGTGCTATATTTACATGGATTAATACTTCACGACTGCAGAAAAATATAATCGGTAGATTTCTTTTCTCAAAGAGAAAAACCACCAATTCAGCTCCGGTGTGAAGCTTAAGTGGGAATTTATAGTTTGTTTGGTCAAGTTGTACTGTTTGGCCAAGCTTTTAAAAGAAAAAAAATGCTTTTGAGTAGAAGCAGAAGTAGTTTTAAAAAAGCAAAAAAAAGTAGGTTCTTTTCAAACATACTTTTTTGAAAAGCACTTTTGAGAAAAATACACTTAGAAGTTCTTTTTAAAAGCTTGGCCAAATACTAATTGATGCTCAGAAGCGCTTTTGAAATTAATTAGCAAAACACAAATTACTTTTCACCAAAAGTAATTTTGAGTTTGACAAAAGCACTTTTGAGAAAAAATACTTCTCTATATAAACTGATTTTTGAATCTTGGCCAAATAGGCTATTAATTTATAACCTAAAGGAAATGTGCTGGAATATAATTTATATAGTTAAGACCTTGCTCTAACTAGTCTTAGCGCAGAATTGCTAAGAGCCTGGAGGGAATATCACTAAGCTGTCTAAACCCAAAGATTGAGTCATTAGAATATATGTTTTGGACAGTCCATTAACCAATTAGGCAACCCGGTTGTACTTAAATTGCAAATTGCTGAGCCTTCAATTGGGAATTAATGCTTGTTCCAAAATCCATAGTATTGTTAGTTCTGGTCCAACCATGGGCGACGACTTGGTGTCTCATGTTTTTGTACCCTTAGGCTTTAACTCAAAAGACATCTCATTAGTTGAATCTTGAACTAGCCCTTATATAGCTCTAATATATCTTATCTCAATTACCTGTCGCTGCTTGAGTATCTTTAAATCAAGATAAATTAGCGATGCCTTCATTACTTAAGGCAAAGGATTCTTTGTTTGTAATAGTATTCTGCTGTCTGTAATGTATAAGGGGGCATGCCTCCCAACTATTTGATGTATATTTCAAGTATTGTGATTAACAATGGATTCACCTATAGTCAGTTGGAATAATTATTCAAGGGGTTTGCGTCTAAGAAAAAAAATTATTGGTTAGAACAAATTTCCAAATTTGACACTTAGCTTTCTAATTTTGACATGTTCACTTTTAAGCACATGATCAGATGTAAACATTTTCAATAATGGAATCTTTTGAGTTTTCTTGGATTCTACGACTCAAGTGTGGATATCTGAGACTACATGTGTTTGTAAATGATGAGATGCAGGTTGCATGTGAAGGTGTATTTAGTTGGACATATCCATATGTCTTTAGGTTCTATTTTTCAAGAGGGAAATTTCGTTAGTAAAATTTAAGTGAGAGGAACACTAGAAAGACACTTGTCTTTATGAATCTGTCAAAAGATATGGTGCAGAGATTATTAAATCCAAAAGCTGAGAGACTACATGTGCTTTCTTGTTAATCCAGATTTATTTTTTTATTAAAAGAATTTAATGATGGCCTAAATTGGTTGTCAAAATGCACTTACATCAATTGGTGATGGATAACTCATAAAATATGATATTATATAGCCATTTTTAAAATAATAATTAAAAAAATTCTATACGTAATAGCCAATATTGGTAAATATTTTGTCCGCATTTATTGGAGATCTTCCACAAAACAAGTCCATAGTAAAAGAACTGCACTTAGATTCTTGAAAATTTTACCTCTTATAGCAAAGTATACACCCTATTTATTATAAATCAAAATTATTTTTAAAATATTAATTTTCTATAGCTACATTTTATATTTTATAGCAAAATAGGTATTTATGGTATATACTACTATTGAGGCATGAAATACGCTATTTATGTTTTTCCTCTCTTTTTTTCAATTAACACAAGATTCTCTCTC
This sequence comes from Nicotiana obtusifolia, assembly GCA_002018475.1. Classification (NCBI taxonomy): domain Eukaryota; kingdom Viridiplantae; phylum Streptophyta; class Magnoliopsida; order Solanales; family Solanaceae; genus Nicotiana; species Nicotiana obtusifolia. The sequence goes on along the minus strand of MCJB01049583.1, from coordinate 17,126 downwards.
AGATTTTTTCTTCTTTCTCTCTCTCTCTCTTCCTTCTCTCTCTCATCGAACAACTCAAGCCCTACTATTGATGGCCGACGAGAAATAAGAATCTCTCTCTCTTCGAGCAACTCAAGATACACACCGTAGTATTGATGGCCGACGAGACATTAGAATAGAGTAGAAGGCAGCAAGGAAACAGAAAAGAGTGAATTTTTCGAACGGAAAGGGGCAATGCGATGAACTCTTATCATAAATTTATTGTACGGATCTGACAAACTTTTTTCTCTTCTTTGGCGGAAAAACGCAATCTCCGACGAACTTTCGTCTCTTCTTTGCTATTTAGTCATATACAATGATACAAATACATTGTATTATGTACACATTCACTCAAACACATTATATTTTTATATATTCTTTTGCCTGTATTTATGTATTTCGAAGATCTGTATTTTCTTAATACATCTGAATTCATCTGTATTCATGCATACTATAAGTATAGAATGCATGAATACAGGATATATAAACATTGAACTACAGTGAATACAAACATAAAAATAGAACAGAACATAAACAGTAAATACATTTATTTTAAAATACAGTGAAATACAATAAAATACACTGAATATAAATAAAAATATAGTGATTACAACCAATGAAATATACTGAATACAACAGTAGTAACATGTATTAGGAATAACTAAAATACTGTTGATACAAATACATTTAAATATACTGAATATAAAATAGCGAACACAGTAAATACAAACATTGAATCTAATGAATGCAACACTAAAAAAAAAATATTGAAACACACTAAATACAAAAGTTATATACAACTGAAAAATCATTCTAATTTATTGGGTTGATAATGAAGCATGTTAGAATTGATTTTCTTGAGTTATATTAGGAGTGTATCACGCTAATTGATATTATTTCCGTTATTAGACAGCTGGATATACCTATTTTTAAGGTGTTTGTCATTACTGTATTCATGAATATATGGTACGAATACATGTGAATACATGCGCGTACAGCGGGACTACCCTGATTTTAGACGCTTTTTGCTGATGTATTCATAAATACAGCAGCGCAAATACAACGAATATATTACCGTACCAATTGAATAGTAACTATAAGAAATAATTATATATATGATAACTATAAAAAACTAATAGCCACTAAACAATAGTAATTTCTGAAAATTACTCTAGATTCTTCGGTCTTTTCTGGCCCAGTAATACTGCAAAAGGTTTTGTGGTTAGCAGTAAAGTTCACTGCCATATCCCTTCTAGGTTCTTTAAATTTAATAGTCCTTCTGTTTCAACTTCCATGTATTTTTTCTCTTTATTCTGTTTTGAAAAAAAAACATCTTTTTATATTTAATAATAATTCTATTTTAAACTTATCATTTTATCTTTTTACTTAATATAATAGTGATCAACAATTTATGCATTTTAACAACTTATACATACATTCAAGCATAATACACAAAGCAAAGATCAAATTATTACCACATGTAACGCTTCAAATTCATTAACTTGTATTACAAATAATTATAGAAACGGTTTAGAGTATTACATTAATTACTAATTTGAAAAATCATAGTCCAATTTTAACTCTCATAATCTAAACTCTACTATTCTTTCGGATGCAAGGAGCGGAGTACTTACCATTGCTGGTTAAATTATTTGTGTCCTTCTAAAAAACATGTACCATCTTGTAGGTGGCGATAATCAATTATTTATGGAATCTTTTTGAAAAAATAAAAAGAATATGAATATTATATGCAGAGTATTTTCTGAGAAAATGCCGAGTCGAGCAAGTCGCGATAAAGACACTTCTATGGTGTTACGTTTTTGAGTAGCATTAGGGTTTACGACAAAATAAATTCATTCCTTTCACGTGTATCTCTTTGGCTTTATTCTTAATCTCATCCTAAATGTGTTTCCTTGTAGTTTTGGCATATTTGCACCCAATTATGTTCATTCCCCCAAAAAAATAAAAAATAAAAATAAATGGCCTACTATAAGAAGTTAAAATGTAATATGTAAAGATTATTTACATTAATGCCAATATATATTGCTCATATAAGTTAAATTTTTCTTCTTTTTTTCGTATTATTTTCTGTGGTTAGCACATTAGGACATTTTCAAACTTTACGGTCCCGTAGGCCTTGCGGTATGTGCAAATTTTCTAATCAAAAGAGACACAAACAGAAGACGACATGGGCGCAAAATGAAAGGTGGATAATATAGTACTGTTCTGTCCAAAACTGTAAACATAATTTTTGTACCCACTGCCCACTACTCAATACTCATTCTTACCAAATGCACTGAATGTACCCCCAAAATAGTAAAAACTTGCTAGTACCCCCACCTCATCTTCTAGCAGATGATTACATAAAAAATGACAGTTTAAACCCTTTTTTCTTTAGGCTTTGGGCTTTTAGAATTTCCTAATCTATTAATTTGAATTCGTGTTGGGTAGGACTGTTATGAGATATAATGTTTTCTGCAAGAAATTCTTCATTCTGAAAAATCGAATTCATCAAAACTTCTTATTAAAAATCAAGAGATTATATTGCACCGGTCATAGTGATAATTATATAAATTCTTCAATGTGTTTGTCCTAACTCCTAACAGTAAAAATATTACTTTTTTAATCTGATGTGAAACAAACTAGTTGCTTTATTAAATGGGATAACACATAAGTATCCCTTTAAGATTGTAGCGTATTATCTAATGTAATCTATGCCCCCTTTATAATTGTTTTAAGTAGTGTAATACCCCCTTTTCTGACAAGCACCAGTTTCACAAAATATATGTGAACACATACACCAATCATGTGATGCCAACATCAATTTTATTTTGATTTTTCTTTTTTCTATTTTTTGATTTTCCTGTTTTCCCCATCAACAATTGCTTTTTTTCACCACCCGTGTCCCCTTCTCTATAGCCACCACCACCATTGCCATAGCTAGCATCTTCATTGTAGCCACCACCAAATATCTATTAGATCCCCACCAAATTAGAAATTAAAAAGTAAAATTATCATAAAACTAACAACTAAATCAAATTTTGAAGATTACAATCGCCACTAAATCACCACCACAAAATTCAAAAATTAAAAAATTAGCACCACTACTGGTACCGTTCCATCATTTTTCGGCCACCTTTTATCCAAGGCCCAGTAAACCCTTAAGTATGTGAAAACAGAAATAATTATTCTTTTTCCTTCCTTGCTTCTTTATATATCTGTATTTATTTAATTTTTATTTATAAGCTTTCATTCTAGATCTCCAAGCATTTAGCAAAAAATTTCAGAAAGAGGCCATGGAATTTGCCAAGAAGTTGAAGGCCCAGAAAATTTTTGTAGATTCCAAGGACAACAATTGATTTGGTGACTCCAATTTCATCGGTGAATTCATGTGACCAAAAGAAAATCCAAATATTTTTTGTAGCAAAGGTAGAGAGCAAACAAGACAAAATTGAAAAGGTTAAAAAAAAAAAAAAAAAAAAAAGGGAAAAGAAAAAGGGGAGGAGTTTAGTGAAAGTTGTAGAGAGATGTATGAAGACGATGGTTTAAATGGGTATAAAGTAATAGGAAAAGAAAAAAAGAGAGAAAAAACGAAAAAAAATATGTCATTTTGGAGGTTTTCACGTACAGGCATCAAATGCATTATACAATAAGTGCCACATAAACTTAAAAAGAGATAATAATTTCTCTAAAAACAAAAATAAGAGGGTCATAGGACCTCTTGAAGTGAAAAAGTACATTAGATAATGTGTTATAACCCCAATTGAATAATTATGTATTATCCCTTATTAAATTCAATGAATTGCCCATGTAAAGTTGAATTAGTAAAAAGTCTAGGCAACAAATGTTGACCTTGTAAGGATATTCTGCAACTTCGAAATCAAAGTCAAATTAAGCTTATGTTAGCCATAGATTTTGATTGTTTTTTTTAAAAAAAAATTAAAAAAGTTTTCATGAAATATGATCAGTTTTTTAAAAAAATTTGAAATTTTTTTTTAAGTTCACAAAAATTGGTTTAAGATAGTTTTTGGATAAAATTTTTCTTTCACTCACAAAACTTCAACTTTTCAAACAAAATGCATGTCCAAACATAACTTCAACTTCTAAAAATTATTTTTTAATACAACTTCAAAAGCTCTTTTTTCAAGTTTCAACAAAATTTATATCCAAATGCTAGCTAAGCCTAAGCTTATTTTGTAATCCGTACCATATAAGTACACTATATTACAGTGTTTAATACAGAAATGTTGTAATATATGACTAATATGAAATATTTAAAATGACTAGTATTATTTTGAAAAAATATTCAAGTAATTTTTGCAGAAACTTAAAATGCAGAGGGTTATGTAATATGGATAATAAGGAAGACTTGTAATTAGGGAAACTTTAAGGAGATTTTGTGTAATTACCAAATGGACATCAATTGGAATAAACAAAAGATAGTTCCAAACGGGAAGTACTACTTGTTTTGTTTAATCAAGTCCCCGTGTGTCGGTGGCTCAAGTACTGAGATAATAGTGACACGTAATATAATTACTGTCTTTTGTTATCATAATTTTATAGCCAATTATCTTAACATCATGATAAATTACTTTGGCGATTCTAAATATTAGTATTTCCTACTATTTTCATTTCAGAAATATACAGGGTGCTTATTGGAGTCCTTTTTCAAAATAATTTTACTATTTCAATTAGTATAATTTTCATTTAGTAAAGATTTAAAGAGAGATACATTGTATTTTAAATAAATATTTTATGATTAAAGTTGTTATATATTTTCTTAAAAGTTGTATAAAAATCTTTAAAATACAGAACAAGGACTAGAAGTAATAATTTTCATATTAGTATTACGCAAACCTCGAATAGATTAATTCTTGAAATACTGTCCTTTTTTTAACTTTCAGGAAAAGGTATTATTTTCTTTGACTTTTCAGTTAAGAATAATAATGAAGAGATTAGTCCCACTAATTACTTTGTTATTCCAATAAAGTACATGACAGATGCTATAAGGGGACGAATTTGTCGGTGTGCTCTGTCTTTTTTTTTTAATAATGACATGATTTGGTATCCGATTACACTTGCAATTAGGGGTGTAAATGGTTCGGTTCGGCCGATTATTTTATAAAATTTGTATTATATTAATTTTTTAATTATTTTATTATGTATAATCAAAATTAAATTTTTTGAAACCGTCTCAATCATATCGGTTTTTCTTCGATATCGGTACTGTTCGATTAATTTTCGGTATTTTTTCAAGTGTCATGTAAAAGTCACTAATAAAACTAGAATGCAATAACATACGTACTTTTATAGGACTTAGCAAAACTCCCTAGACAATTTAGTATTTAAATGGTGATGAATTATGAAATCATGAAAGATGACTAGAGTATAGATCCATCAACTACTCTACAACTGCATAAAAGAAACTAAGCAAAGACGAAAAAAGATAAATCCCGCAAGTAGAAAGATATTAATCAAGTTGGCACACAAGAATAAAGTCTATAGAAGATTAAATATTCAACAAGATAAATTTAAATCATACGAAAGGAAACATATTCAATTGCTAGTTTCAATAGATGTAGCATAATTGATTTGGAAATTAAGATTTTGATCTTAATTACTTGTTGGCTTGTAATCATTTTCATAATTCTAGACCCAAGAAAAGATTTAGTGCTTTATTATTTTTAAACATAATATATAAATATATTTTTCATATGTAAATTTATTCTGTATATTTCAGTATTTTTTTAGTTCATTTTATAAAATAAAAAACTTACCCAAATTATCTGTATGATTTATATTTATATAAAAATTTACGATTTTATTAAAAAAAAAATTTAAATCGATTCGGTACAGTACGGTCCAGTCGGTTTAATCGATTTTTAAAATAACTATTGACAACCCTACTTGCAATAGGTGAACTTTAAGCTAAACTTACAACTTTTCCATAATTACCCTTTTGGCGACTCTAATTTGGAATGGCCAAAAGTTTTTAATCTTGTTAGAAAAGGTAATTCAAAGTGAAACCTTTATGTGCTTAACAGAAACGTTTGTTTTTTTGTTGCGTTACAATATCTTGAACTTATTGTTAGCAAGCAAATTCTATTGCGGTTGTTCGGTATGATTGATAAACAAAAATAATTTTGAGATAAAAAGTTAGTATCGGTTTATTCTTTATTTGATTATTAATCCTAGGTAATTTATTTTAGAGTTAAAAATAGTACCGAGGTAATTTGTACTTGCTAGATGGCGGAATAGTAAACACTAATCACATGATAAGTTATCTCAGGACAAAGCAGTAAAATTGACAATCTCAGAACTAATACAACATACCAAACAGATAATAAGAAATAATACTGGATAACTAATCTCATCATAACTAATCTCAATATAATTAATCCCAGAATAACTTGTTTTCAAACCAAACGACCCCTTATTTATCTGTCTCAAAAAGAACGGAATATGTCAGTCAAAATATCTAATGTTGGATAAGCATATTGTCACGTCCCAAACTACCCCCTAAATGTGACTGACACCTAGCTAACACTACCCGCCAGGCGAACCAATTCCTATACTATTAACCTTTTATATAAACATTGAGAGAAGCACGTACTAGCCCAAACACATTAAATATTACTAAGTACGAAATAATAATCCAACTAAAACCATCAGTTATTTATAAATTCTAATGAGCACTCAATTAATAAATCTCTAACCCAAATTCCATACTAAGATCATAGAGCATCTAACAGAGTAATAGAAGTTTAACCGACGGGCATGCAAACCCGAAAGAAATAATAGACATAAGATAGGTAGAGCTGAAATAACCTCAACGAATAATGCGGCGGCTCATCTCAGCAATGAAATCCACTCAACAAACTCGTTAGCCACTAGCCTCGTCCTCACCAATAGTATCTGCATAAACATGCAGGTAAGGAGTGAGTTATACGTAACTATAACCCAGTAAGATCCTCAACCGGCCACTCTGAATACCTCTGGAACAAGTGTTAGAAAATACAAACACACAACGAGCACAGAAATAATATGCACAGAAATCTTTCACATGTAATTACTCTATAAGGTCCAAATAATTAGTCAACAACAATATTATATATATCTCAACACAATCTACACTAAAGATTTGTTATTAACGGCAGTACAGTAAATTAACCAAACACCCCCAACGAGTTCACGGCAGCATACATAATGCCCCAAATCTACGACAGAGGCGTACGCAGTGCCGCAAAATATATTACGGCAGCAAAGAAATAATTTCTAATGCCCTAACGCCATAACACGAGGCTACGCCACATCGCACCACATCACAAATCACTTATTAAATAATTTTAGCTTTTTATAAAATAATATATATTTGCGGCTGGTCAACGACCACCAATTTTGTCAAGCGCACGCTTGTCCCAACACATGGACTAAGCAGACAAAATATATTTTCAAAACGAGTTTTGAAAAAGCAAGCATCAATCTCACTTACCTCGCTAATGAAAAGTTTTTCTAATCTTGCAATGTCTAGAACACCAACCAAACGGCCTCAATCTATACAAATATTAATTAATAATATTAATTTATTAGTGAGGATCAATCTCAATTTCCCTGATTTTCAAGCTTAAAGCTAAATCTTAATATTTTATACCTTAATAAAATATATCTCAATTTAAATGCAATATTCAATTATGATCCCTATAAAGTAATACCTTGAATCTAAACTCCATAGCTAATTATATTTCCTGTAATCTAGCACACAAATCCTAATCATGATTACCATAAAGGAATAGTAAAAAGCTTTCTATACATAAATAAGATTTTAACAGTAGTTTTAAAGAAAGGTGTTATAACTCCTGCACTACTACAACGTTAATTTCTTAGCATCAAATATCAAAATTTTATCTTGTATCTATTCTAATGAATTAATCATTACTCTGCATGATTCTTCTTCCAGTTATTACCATTATAATTACTTGACAAAGTTACTACCCAACCATTACCTAATTATTACTTGACAAAATTCTAATCAAAATCCTTACCAAAATCACCACACATACCTGAAGCCTACAAGTTGGTTCGTCAGTAGTGACACCACAATTGGAACTCGTTTACGCCGCCGAAGTCCGTTTTTTGTTTTATTCCTAATGATGAACAGACCTAACACTTATATCCTCTAAGGTCAATCTGACACGTGACCTTCCCACCAGAATATTTACTTGCACACTATTGTATACATTATATGACTAGTAAGTTTCTTCAACTAGCTTAATAGTTAGACCCAATAAGTAAAAATAATATTAATTCTCTAGTTTCAAAATTAATAAGTATTTTAAAATGTATTGTCGGTTATTACACTTAGGGAATTGTTTTTTAAATTTTTAGATGAAGTTATAAATTTAAATTCTACCTAAAAGGGTAAAAATCATATATACAACTTTTACTAGTTAAGATAATTTTTTAAAAAAGGTAATTTTAATTTTTAAAATAGTAACAAGGTCGTATAAAATGTCACACTAGGCGTATAAAGTAAATTGTGTTGTGCGTTATACCAATTCTGAAAGTAAGCTCCTCAATTTCTTAATTTTTGGAAAGTTAAAAGCAATAGCGAGTCATAAATAATTGTATCCACTCACTGATTGGTTATACCCAACCCTTCGTTTAATTAGTCAATGACATGTGATTATAAAGACATAGTTTCGAATTCTAAATTGTTGTCATAGATTTTGTGAAAATGAGTTTAAGAAAATTCGTCGAGATAAAAGTACAAATTACACACAAGAGATAAGTCTCCAAATTATATTACCCCATTGCTTTCTTCTATTCATGTAATTTAACTTAATAAATGTCTGGTCTTTATTAGGATCTAAAGAAAAGGACATGATAGGGATATTCACGTTCAGCTAACCAAAAAGTGTTACCCTTATTATATTATTTATACTTGTGCCTTAAATATTTGATAATAACATATCAAGTGGAATGTATTTATTACATTTAGGTAGAGGAAGTGAGATATTTTTTTCATATAAAGGGAGCTTTTGCGTCATAAATTAGGGCTATCAAACATATATTTCCATAATAAATATGGGGTGTAATAAAAAGCACACAATACATACGTGACCATTGAGGAAATATCATCATTATGAATTAGGGAGTTTGGGACATTAACGCAAGCGAGAAGCAGCCAGAAGATAAATTTCTAAAAGTAGGATTTGGATCATGAATGCATATATCAATGTGCAAGGCATATATTTAAAATTAGCTTCTTTTATGCTTTAATATTTATTTTAATTTTATTTTCTTGTGCCAAACAGTCAAATAAGGTGGACTCACCCATTGTTTATTTTTCTATCACTGTATATAACATCTGAATCCCCACACCTAGATTTCATGAAAGGTATGCTGCACCACCTCATAATCAGAAATAAATAAATGAAGGAAAGAAAGGTATAAAATAGTATGAGGAAAAGAATAAATAAATGTCATAGATGGTATATGAATAAATCACCATAAATTATGCAAATATATTCTTCGGGTCAAATAAGGTCAAAAGCAAATATATCTCATCAGCTTTTATGTTTTTTTAGATATTTATTCGGGTTATAATCTAATAAAATAGACCCTTTAAATGAGGGAAAAATCTTATTTATCATAGACAGGGAGACTTATTGCTATAAAATTATGCCATTTGGTTTGAAAAATGTTAGAGCCACATATCAAAGATTGGTGACGAAAATGTTTCAAGAACACCTGGGAAAAATTATGAAGGTCTACATAGACGATATGTTGGTCAAGTCAACACAGGCAGCAGATCATTTTCAACATTTGGCTGAGACCTTTGAAATTCTCCGTAAATACAACATGAAGTTGAATCCCAAAAAGTTTTTTGGCGTAGCTTCAGAAAAACTTTTAGGTTTTTTTGTTTCTAATAGGGGCATTGAAGTAAATCTCGCACAGATCAAAGCTATTGAAGAAATACCAGATGTACTCACGAGCAAGAAAGAAGTACAAAGATTAACGGGTAGAATAGCGGCTCTGGAAAGGTTTATATTCAAGTCATCGCAAAAATATTTTAAATTCTTTATAGTATTGAAAAAGCAAAATCAGTTCGAATGGATGGACGAGCGTCAACAAACTCTAAAAGACTTAGAGGAGTATTTATCAAATCCACCTCTGTTAGCAAAACCAAAAGACGGAGAGAGATTGCTCATATATCTTTTTGTGTCAGAAGTAGCGGTAAGCGCGGTGTTTGTACGTGAAGATAAGGTAAACAATCTCCAATTTATTATGTTAGTAAGTCTTTACTAGATGTTGAGACACGGTATTCCCACCTAGAAAAACTTGCTTTAGCTTTAATTATGACATCTAGGAAGTTACGATCTTACTTTCAATGTCATCCTATTTCTGTTATAAATGCTTTTTTACTAAGGAATATATTGCATAAACAAGAATTATCAGGAAGGTTAGCTAAATGGACTATAGAATTCAGTGAGTATGAGATTATATATCAGTCTAGAATCGCTATAAAATCTCAGGTGTTAGCAGATTAGCAGATTTTAGCTCAAGCTTAGTTCCTGAAGCAGAGAAAGAACTACGAATATTTATCGGAGCTAATCCGAGGACTTGGGTCTTGTTTACTAACGGTTCCTCAAATGTTAAAGGAGCGAGATTGGGAATTGTTTTAATTCCATCCTCGGGAGAAATAATAATACAAGCGGTAAAATGTTACCCAATTACTAACAATGAGGCAGAGTACGAAGCTGTGATTGCAGGCTTAGAACTCGCACGTGAGCTTGGTATTGAACAAAAAGTGACTTGTAACTAGTAGTCAATCAAATGCAGGGGACTTATGTGGCAAGAGCGATCTGAATGCAGCATTACCTTGAAAAGGTACGAGAATTACTAAGGCAGTTCCATAAAAAGTTGTACAAATACTCAAGGAGGAAAATGCAAAAGCAGACGCATTGGTAAATCTCGCATCTATCGCTGATGCAACAAATGCAGAAGATGCTATTGTAGTACATTTACTTCATTCGGCCCTCGACCAGACCAAGAGTGAGGTAAATTTCAATAATTTAACTTGGGATTGGAGAAACGAATTTGTGAACTTTTTGCAGTAAAATATTTTGCCTGAAGATTAAAAGAAATCCCGATTGTTACGGTTGAAGGCGGCTAAATATTGATTAATTCGTGAAAACTTACATCGCAAAATATTCAGTGGACCTTTAGCACGATACCTTAGACCATCACAAACGGAATACGTAATGAGAGAAGTACATGAGGGGCATTACAGCAATCATACGGAAGGGAGATCAATGGTGAAGACATAGCGGGATATTATTGGCCAAAAATGGAAGAAGAAGCAAAAAGCTTTGTAGTAAGGTGTGATAAATGCCAACGATACGTAAATTATATGCATCGACAGGTGGAATTGTTGCATTCAGTTATATCACCATGGCCTTTCATGAAATGGAGAATGGATATCGTAGGACTATTGCCTCAAGCTAAGGGAAAGGTATATTTTTTATTAATTCTAACGGATTAATTCTTAAAATGAGTAGAAGCAGGTGCCTTTAAACAGATACGAGAAAAGAAAGTTATGAATTTTATTTGGAGAAATATACTATGTCGATTTGAAGTCCTAATGAGAATCGTTTGTGATAATGAACCGCAACTTATAGATACAATAATTACTGAATTTTTCCAAAGCAACAGATTAAACAGATAATTTCTGCACTTCACCATTCAGTGGCTAACGGGCAAAGTCGACAAATAAGATTACAGTAACAACTTAAAAAAGCGATCGGAAGAAGGGCAGACTTCCGTGATTCAAGACCTGATATATTTTCCCTCAAGTATTTGCCTATTTGGACGCTTACTTTTGAGCATAGCTACATTTAAGGTCATATATATATTATCTTCATCTTATCATCACTGAATTGAGTTAAACTTTTATATATTGATTATAGAAAAATTATTATATAAATTATTTATAATATAATTATTAATAAATATTAATAACTATTAATTAGTAATTTAAATAACAAATTACTATGCACTACATCAATAGGGTATATACCATATAACTTAAATTGAATTCACATTTATTGCATCTATCTTCTTCATGTTGTTATCAAAAGGGTAGATTAAGACTACAAATTCCAAGCCCTACATCCCCCACCTTATACAAATTTGTAACTGTATTCGCATACAATCAATAAATTTGGTTGCATTTAAGAAGTTTCATAGATTATAACTCAATTATTAATTTCAAAACGTATTAGAATACAACTTAAGAAAGAGAAAAGGGATTGAAAAAGACAGACTTAGACAAAACCAAGTGGGTATAGCAGAGAGATATATCTAAAAAATATAAAAAAGAAAGCAAAACAAAACAAACAATCCAAGCCCCAAGCCAGCCAAGAGATTCGCATTTCTCCCCTTGTGGTTATAGCCTACCCCCAAAAGGACTTTGAACCAAATCAAGAAAAAAGAACTTTGACACTTTGCTTTGCCTTTACTTCACAATTTTTCGTTTTTCTTCCCCAAACAAGTAGAGGTTTCTAACCTCTTTCATATGCATTATCTTGTTCTGTTTCTTCTTTAGTTCTTCTATACTTCTTTGTTCTTTGCATCTACTCCCAAGTTTACTATATTTATCTTATTTCCCTTTCTCATACCAAATCTAACCTCAATTCATTTTCTCCCCCCCCAAAAAATGACTGACAGAGTCTACCCATCAGCCAAGCCTAATGGCACTACAACCACCACCGCTCCAACCGCCACCGCCGCAAATCCAGCTGCCGCCACCGTCAAGAACCAGATGTACAACCCTAATCGCATTCCTTACCGACCGACACCAACTGTCTACCACCGACACAACCACCGCCGTTGCAACTGCCGACGTTGTTTCTGCATGTGCTGTTTCTGGTTCATTCTCAGCATTCTCATTATCCTTCTCCTTGCCGCCATTGCCGGTGCTATTTTCTACGTACTTTACCATCCTCAACGCCCCGCATTTTCAATCTCCTCACTCAAAATCTCACAGTTCAACCTCACAACCACTCCCGATGACACCACCCACCTCACTGCAAAACTCAACCTTACACTCTCAACAAAAAACCCAAACAAGAAACTGATATACAACTATAACCCCATCTCTATAACTGCGCTATCAAATCAAGTTGTTTTAGCAAATGGGTCGTTTCCAGGGTTCACTAGCAGTCCAAATAATATCACTATTATACACTCCACTTTGTCAATGGTGTCTCAGGTTCTTGATGCTGATTCCGTCTCGTCTTTGAAATCAGATCTGAAGAGAAAAGCTGGGTTGCCTGTGACATTATTGATGGATACAATGGTTGTAGTGAAAATCGACAAACTGAAAAGCAAAAGGGTAGGGATCAGAGTAACGTGTGAAGGAATTCATGGACCAACTCCAAAGGGGAAAGCTCCAGCTGTGGCTTCAACAAGTAATGCTAAGTGTAAGGTTGATCTCAGAGTCAAGATCTTGAAATGGACCTTCTAATTTCAGCTCAATTTGGTTCGACTTTCTTTCCATTTTTTTTTTGGTTAAGTATAATTATAATTTCTTTTGGGGTTCAAATTACTCCTCTGTTTTTTTTTTTTTTTTCATTTGGGGGTTTGGCGATTTGTTTGTAAACTGAAGACTAGGAAGAATGCCAAAGATAATTGAGAAATTTGAGGTTTTCTTTTGTTCCCTAGAAATGTGAAGACATTAAAAGGGAGGGGTTGGAATTATAGAGTTTTCAATTATTTTTTTCTCCTCATAACTATGCGTCTAAGTTAATTGTAGTCAGCTCACTGAAGATCTCAATCACAACGTAGCAATTTCTTGGTACTTTCATTTCAATGCTTCACATTATTGCTCTTTTTTCTTTTCAATTAAATAATGTCACAATTCCTCTGCTTTATATAAACGACTCAATTTTCTCGTATTTTTGTTTATAGTTAAGATATCAACTAAGTAGGAATTGAACAAGATGGGGAAGAAGCACCAGAAAGGGGACATCTGCAATGGAAAAGAAACTGAAAGACACGTTTTCTGATGGGCTGTATGTGAGGGGTCTGTGTGTGTGTCTGGGATCGCACTGGGAAAATCTGCATTTTGGGGAATATAGTAATATGAAGTTGACATGGGGTCATTAAGATGAGTTTAATTATGGGTTGGAAGATTTGAATATGAAAATGGAGAGGTACAGTAGTCAGCTGCTAATGTGCTAAATTCGATGCCAATGTTTAAACTAATGCTAGTATACCTCTGCCAACGCAACTAGTCAAAGAATGGTTACTTAAACTTATTCTATGCGAACCAAAAATAGTCATCATGTAAACATTAGATATCGAATGATTAAATTAACGTACTTAAAACGAAAAGCAGTGCCGTAATTGCTGTAAGAACAATATAAGATATGGATATTATATTTAATCAAGTGCCAAAATTGAGATAAATTAAAAATATTTCTCAATTATAATTAAGGAATAAATACTCATTCCTGTAGTGCATGTATCGGATTCAGAAAAGCATCTGCCAACAACGAATTGAAATTTTGTGTAGAGATTGTGGCAGGAAGTAATACACTAACTAATTTTCTTGAGTTGGCAAATTCGGTTCCCTATGTATGTTCTAAATGCTTTACACAAGTTCTCGCCTAAATAATACCCGCACTGGGTTTTTACCCAAACTATGCAATTTAACCTATGCAATTGAGAATTAAAAGTGAAAAACTTATCATTTAACCACAGTTAAGTGCTAAATGCATACATACAAGATACTTAATCTATAGTCATTGATTTCCTGTGAAACTTAACTCTAAATTTTGAATTTGGTTCTATTTGTTGAGCATATTCATGTGACAAACATACAAATGTATGACTATTGAATATTTCTCTCGGTCAAGGACGTCATAATAATATGCTCTGTTTGTTTCATTTTAAATGACATTTTTCAGTATTTCTCAAAAGAATGTCATAATTATATATTTAGAAATTCTTTAATTTTAAATTTTATATAATTTACCCTCAAGGACATAACCGTATAATCATTCAAATGTCACAGACATATTAAAAATAGAAGTTCTGATGATACCTTTAGTATTTATCAAAAATCCTTTTTAAAACTCTACTAATATTTTCTTTATCTATATCCAAGTACCCTTGTATAAAGCGAAATAGAGGTAGGGGTGTCAAACGGGCGGGCCGGGTTGGATATGGACATATCGAAAATGGTAATGGAAGACGGATATATTATTCAACCCGACCTATATTTAATACGATTAGAAAATAGATTAACCGTTGGATAAGATGGATATTCATATTTTCCATGGCTTCTTGAATAATTACTTTTGGGATAATTTTGAGTTTCCAAAACTTGAGGAACCCCTAATTTGAGTATTTACGAATATGGTTCTTATTCATATTTGACTTGTTTTTAAAAAGTTCATTATTTTTTAGTGAATAATATAGATAAATAACTATTTTTTTCTCCATTTTGCCTTCACTAAATAGAGGTAATACTACTTTTTAACTTTCATATAATTTTCTAGTCGACCATGAGCCCCAGACAGAGGAGCTCTTGAGAAATAAAGTGATGTAGAGGTTAGAAAAAATTATAGTTAATTAATTATTAACTTAAATATGATTAGAATATAATGATTGAGGTAGATTTTGATGTTATTGTGGTACAAACTTACAAATTAAGGAGTCTAATCGAATTTATTTTGATAATGACATTGGCTTATGCATGAAAACAAATTATACTGTAACATTAGGTTACATGAAAAAAATATTTACTCGCATTTAATGTTTAATTAGTAATTTAAACCTTACAAGTTATAAATTAAAATGAAATAAATATTGCTTGATAACTATAGTGAAATGGTAATGTGCAAAATACTTAGATTGAGGCAAACCACAAAGTACGAATAAGTTTTAACTCACGATACACACGTAACCGAATAATAAAATTAAGTAAAGCATTTAAAATGCAACTTTTCCCCACTTTGATTTCAATGAATTGCATCATAAGGACCCACAGCTCTTAATTAAAGAGCGCACGTGATGGTTTGTTCTGAAACAGCTGGAAATATGTCGGTTTGTTCCAATTCCATCTTCGTTGTGTTTTTTATCTTCCACTTTTTTTTTTTTTTTTTTTTCTTTTGACAAAATTTTAGAAACTCTCTTTACGTTTGGTACCATAACACTGACACTTTTGTGGTTCAAATATTTTACTTACCTCCTTTACTTTAATTTTTTAAAACTTGCCAACCTTGTAATTTCTGAATATCTTTCCCTTAATAGTCCTTTTTATGGCCTAATTGTTGAATGTTAAGTTTGTAAAACTAACCTCCCCTCAAAATTATCTTTATCTTACACATGAATAAGAAAATAGTCTCATTAATTGTTGAGCGTTAAATTTGATGGTCGAATAAATAAAAATATTAGGACTCGGTCATACTAAAAATATTTCCAACTCCATTAGTCCGTTAGACCATTAGAGAAGAAATTTATTGTAAGGAGGTCTTCATAGAATTAATTAGTTTTATGAGTATAATAAATAAAAAATTATAAAATAGGAAAATTGGTTAGATTTTATTTGTTTTTTTATTTTTGCATTAATGAAAATCAGGCTTAAACTATTGTTATGAAAAAAAAATAAAAACAGGGGAGGTAGCTACAATATTCTCAACCACAGGAGATGTTAGTGTCACAAGACCAGATCTTTAGGGAGGTCTAAGTAATTTTCCCTTTCTTTGTTCTGCTTATATATTTGAAAAAATGACATTGTATAGCCGTTGTAAAAATAATAGTCAAAAAAATATATATAATTTGTATATTTTTTGTATATATATTCATTCTGTATGTTATATAAAGAAATCATACAAATTTTATACATTTTTTCGGCTACCAAATATAAATAGTTTTTAGCGCGACTAAAAATAATAAAATTCCTATGTATTCTGAATTTATTTTTGATAGCTTTGGAACACAAAAAACAGTAAAGTTGTTCTTGAGGCCCTGGCGAATGGGATCACGCAACTCACCCCCTTAGTTACTTTTTGATTGAGACTTTTTTTTTTTTTTTTTTA